>JACEGR010001822.1:0-150780 GCA_014170235.1 Listronotus bonariensis | reverse complement strand
GTCATAATTAAGAGTTGACTTTCTACTTCCAAATTGAGTTACTATAACTAAGTCCGGCAATAACCGAAAAAGAACGTATCTGATATGTTGGCGACCATTATTTGGCATTGGTAGTGTGGTTATTAAAGTCGTCTAGTTACCGCTGTTAGTCCATGACATTATGGTAATTAAGTCATTTACTTGCTTTACTGCTCAATGGATTTAGTTGTGAGCTGATATTCAATCTTATTATCGGAAGTATTACTATATCAATATTATATAGGTTAATACCTAAGCTTTAATTAAAGTAGCAAAAATGTAGCTTGCTGGAATATACAGGGTGTCGGAGGAGAGTTGAGGTCAAAAATGATAGGGGTGGTAGAGTGAGTGAGACCAAAATAATGTTGGTACTTCATATAAAAAGAAGTTCTATCGCGCTTCCTTAGGGAGTTATGAGGTTTAAAGGATTAAGAATATAAAAATAGTATTTTCATTAATAACTTTTGAACGGTTGCCACAATAATATAATGATATTTAAGGCATTTAGAATTAACTCGTATTCCAATGCTTTTTCCATAAGGCAAATGATGCGCCACGTCAGTCATAATTATACGGGGTTGAGACGAATTTTTTCGTTTATTTAATGCATTTTCTTACAGAGGTAAAAGAGAGTCCCAAACACGGTTTGACCGTATTCTTAATTTCTCTATCAGTTTTTGTACAAAAGGTATACTTTTATTTAAATTGATACCGTGAACCGTTTTTCATATAAACGCATTTTAAATCAGACACACCCCATTTTTGTATGCAATGACAAAATCAATTTTTTGGAGAAAATTATTTAAAATATGGTAAAATTTTTTAAAACACACGTGAGTCTTTTATTTGTGTTATAAAGTTTCAAAGGCCTTTAAACACCATTTTTAACACATTTAATATTTTCCTCAAAAAATGGATTTTTGATACTATTATCTACAAATAAGGAATGTACATCTTTCTGGTTTAAAATGCGATTTATCTGAAGAATGGTCCAAGATATCCGATTTACATAAGGTATACGCTTTTTTGTATTCTAAAAATGATGAAGGGAATTAGGCGGTCGAACCGAAACTGCTCGGAAATTTTACAATCAACTGTAGGCATGTGCATGTAATAAACGAAGGAATTCGATCTTACTACCTGTGTAACTGTGAATTGCTGCGCTGTTGTTTTGCCTTTGGGAAACTGGCAGTGGTATGAAGGTTTATTTGGACGCTCTCAGGCGTACAACTGAGTGTGTTGGGGGCAACACGTTTAAAGACCCATAAAATGAGCTGCATTTTTTTATTATAACTTTGAAGCGTCAAAAGAATTCCCTAAGAAAGCGCGATAGTTAACGCTTGTGAGTACTGGCGTTACGACACGGCTCATCTATCGCTTCTGCCATTTTCGAAGACCTGTGCACTTTCGAGACACCAGTAAATACTTTATTGTAGTATACCATGGTTAGTTCCTGTAGCAAATTAAATTTATAAAATATATATGGTCAAGGGGTATATGGAGGAGTATTAGGAATTAAAATCTATAAATTTGTATGTATGTATTACGAGATAAGTGTGATAAGTGGATGAGGTAGGTTTTTTTTGGCTTATTATTTTTACCAACGCCATTTGACTGATAAACGAGTAAAAAATATATATTTTTTTTAAACCAAATATTTTATTCCGTTTTTTATGTTTGTGGTTTGTTTTAGCGTTGTGCAGTTTAATAATGGCCAACAAACGTACTTTTAACGGAATGGGGCTTTAATCAAAGTGCTTTAAAAAGCTTTTAAAACTAAGCATTAAAAGGATTTGCAACTTCCTCATTAATAATGGTAATTATTTTATTCTTTTATTTTTGCGATTAAAATTGGTTTACTGGGCGAGACCATTTCCTCTTCCGTGGCTGGGCGGGGTAAAACCATGGTAAAGTAAATATCTAGACATTAAAGTGGGTTCATTACGTTTTGCTTGACAAAATTTGAGCAGTTTCCGAATTTTTATTATAAAATAATAGGCATTCCAAATAGCACATAAAAAGCGAAATATTCACGTTTCTGCAAAAATATAACTGTTAAATAATTGCCATTTATGACTGAACATTTAAAATTTTAAAAACTTGTGTCCGCAAAACCTATTGAACCTGCTTTAATTTCTGGACATTCACTTCACATCGTCTTTTACCATGGACTTACTCCGCCCAGCCACGGAACAGAAAAGGTTCGCCCAGCACATAATTCACTTCGCGGTCTCGAAAGTTTGTTGATTCATAAATAAATAAAAAAAAACGATATTTTCTTGCTCCCTTGAAGGGTTTATGTCAGTAACTGCCTCTAGAACAAAAGTGAGTATTTTTTTAATCGAAAAAATAAAAAGAATAAATAATTACCAATATTAATTAAGAAGTTGCAAATCTATTTTAATTGCTTACCTTTAAAAGCTTCTATAACACTTGTTTAAAGCCCCATTCCTATAAAGTACGTTTGGTGGGCCATTATAAAACTGCATAACGCTAAACCAAACCTAAAAACATAGAAAAACGAAATAAAATATTTGGTTTTTAAATAAATTAAGATTTTATGCGCGCCATTTTGGAATCAGTCAAATGCCGTCCGTAAAAATAATACGCCAAGAAGAAACCTACCATCCCACACCACACGAAGCACAAAACTGAAATCGTTGATCGTTGCGCGTGTTTTGGAAGACTTTCCGTTGACGAGCGCTACCGAAGTATATCGATTTTTAACGATTCATATCTAGCTAAATTACTTTAGTTAAGATTATTAAAGGTGCCTACTTGTAATACCTGAATATCTAATAGTATTAGGAAGGTCTTTGTCTGCACTTTATTAATGGAAACTTTATTTGATGCATTTAATAAACACAAATAATAAAACTTAATTACCACAGATTAAACCACGCAACATAATAGTAAATCTGGTAAGATTTTATTAACACGTAAATGGATTGTAACTAAACCAACTAGTTAGTGTTATGCAGAAATTTATTAACAGTAATACCTTTGATTTCAGAAAGACAACTTTAATAGTTCTCGAAAGAGATCAATTTAATATCATTATTAAAAAAATAGCTATGATACCTAAAAATAAAAGAATGGTTATTAACGAAGCAACTGAAAGGTAGTTTAATTAACTGTTTTCTTTCAGTGTAGGCTTAGGCAATACAAGCGTGAGCGGCAGGCGTCAGAGCGATGCCTTTGATCTTTATGTAAGCATCAAAGAATTTGTATTTCAGAGCAGCTACAATATACGTAAGCGTCAAAGCGGTGTGTCTTGATGCTTCAACCAAACAAATATTATTAGCGGCAGTTTCTAATATATGTAAATTAATACCAAAACGCCGCTAACGTTAATGATTACCACAAACACCACTATTTGGACTCCAAGTAGGTAAAATTACGTTCCCTGAATATATTCAGAATTTAATTTTTCCCATAGAATTGCCAGTTTGTCGACCCAAAATTAGCTTTTAAGCTGTTTTATGTGCTGTGTGTGATAAGTTATATTAAGACTTTTCATTAAAAAAATACTAAGGAAAGCAATACAATAAATTACTACAAAAAAAATTAAGTACAGATATTGTAATTTACTTTACATTTTTATGTATTACACCAACTGTTAATCCGCTTCTTAATTATTTTTTTATACATATAATAAGAAATGCGCGAAGAAGTTTTTGAAAGGATTTAAACATAGGTATTAGTTTCCCTAGCTTTTAATTGTCTTTAAATATTTATTTTATATACAAATTAATGCTTATTTATTTTTATTGTTTTTAATCCAAACTTTAAATTAAAGACAGGTATAGTTAAGTTGTGAAACTATAATTGTCTTTGGCACAAGTAATTATTTTACCCTAGGTAAATCGTTTCTTTAAGAACATTTTGTATTTTGCATTTTTAGGCCATTAGTTGGTACAATTATTGTTTTGTTTTTCTATATAATTTATTTAAAAACCATTAAAATTTACATTGAATTCGTAGATTACTAGGGTAAAACAATTTTACTTAGCTACTTTACCCAAATATTGCCCCTTAATACGCGCAATATGTATATGGTTGAATATGTTTTAGCATAGGAACTCAACTTATATTTAAAAATAATCTAATTAATTAAGTTACTAAATTTTAAACCCGTTGAAAATTTTAGCATCGCCACGTTTTTGAGTATTAGCGTAGAAATTCTTTAAAAAATGTATAGCTTAAAAGGTCCTCTGCAAAAATAATTATAAACTTTTAGCTTACTGTTTTTCTAGTAGACCCATTCTGGTCAGTTGACTAGTCAATAAAAAATAAATCCAAAAGCACTTAAAAATCAGTAAATGCAAAAACGTATTAAAGTATAAAACTAGACACAAGTAAGTAAATGGGAATCAATTAATGATTATATTGCAAAAAAATAAAACCTGGCTTAACTAACGACAATCAAAAAAAAATTCATTAATTAAATGTCTTATTTGTCTCAATAACTTCGGATGCTCTAAAATTAAGGGTTTTTTCCTAATTCTTTCTAAAAAAAACTAATAGAATAACAACTGGCTTGTAAACATGGCAGTTTATGTACGCAATAGTTTTTAGATACTTTTATTTAAAGAAGTTGAGGGCATCGTGATTATTACCGCAATAAAGCACAATACACCGCATATCGTTCCAGAATTATTTTTTTAGTAAATCTATACTAATGTAAAAAAAGTTTGTAACTTTAAATGTTTGTTTGTTTATTTATTTATTTATTTGTTTGCTTGTGAAAGCTAATCTTTGAAAATACTGAACCGATCATGAAAATTATTTCACAATCAGAAAGCTACACTATTCGCCAGGAGTGCTATAGACTATGTTTTATTATGATTGAATAAAAACTAAAATAATGGCATTTGTACATATATCAAGTCAGCGGACAAATATAATTAGGGGTTCGGCTAATAAACCATAAAACTGCAAAATATTTAAATATAAAAATCGGTTGTCTGCAAAGTCGATTAACTGACGATAGTTGAACGTGACAACGTCATAAGAAAATAGCGGACCGATGCTATTTATTTTAATGATGAAAGCACGAATATTCGACAATATATCACTAGACATGTATTTAATATCGAAATAATCATTATTGCCGCAATTATCATTGCTATAAACAATTGACACCACATTCACTTTTTACTGCAGGCTCACTCAAGTAGGATAGAAACAAATGTCGACCAACGCGGAGATTGTGCCTCCTTGTCGCTCGTTCCGTGCTCCGGTTTCACTTCAAGCCTTAAAAGGAACGCGCGAGGTAAAGCCGCATGAGTCATTTTTCAAGATTTTATTATTTTTTTGAAAAGCTCTTTTAATTTATTAATTTGAATTGTTGTACATTTATTTTGTATACTTTTAGCAACTTCTTGACATTTAATTTACCAGAAACAAGATTTTGAAACCCCTGGTAGCTCATATCTTGGTGCTGCTTTAAAAAAAACGTTTCGCGGTGACTATTAAATCTCTTAACTGGACCATCCAAAATGAAAAAACCAACCTTAACCTAATTTCAGTAATGTAAATCTATAAATTAATCGAATGACAAAAATAAAATGACGGTTTCTCAAACACAAAAATAAATTTCGGGCCTTAAATTATGTATTAAAAAACAATTATTTACTGCCAAAAAAGAAACCTTTTATTAATTGCTTAAAACTATATCTTAAGAAGTTTAAACAACGCAACACAACAACTTAAAGTCAAACTTTGAAGCGATCGGTTCAGTTTTCAAGAAATCGTGGTCACCATCTTCAAAAACACTGTTTTGATAAAAAGTAACTTTTTACATTTTCGTATTCTATTAGCTAAAATCTTTGTATTTAGGCAAAAAAAAGGAATTTTTAAAAAACAAAGCTTAAAAAGGAACTGAAATTTGCCGCATTGTACGTATTATCAAAAAAGGCTGTCCTTATAAAGCATTAAGACCGTAAGTATAATTATATAACGTATGTGACAAGCTTTTTTTTTTAATTTTAAGACATGAACACCGTATGTTGTGTGCATATTTCTACATACGTTATAAATATCTAGTAAACTCCCTTAAATATAATATTCCATCCAAAATATTGCAATTAAAAGAAAACCAAAAATTAGATTTAGGCCAAAACTGAGAAATCTGGCAATAGTTCTGGCATCTTTTTCAAAGATGTGCCAACACACTGATTTCGTATATTTCTAGAGGTACTTGAAAAAAGGATAGGTATTTAAAAAGTCATCTGAATATTGCTAAAATTATCGGAAACAATATTATTAGAGGTGTGTTTATTTTCTATTTTTAAATAAAACATAATTTTACTATTAAGAAGTAATAAACTTTTTAACTAATACTTTGCCACTCAAAATATTTATTAACTTACCAATAAACCTAATTTACTTCACATAAACTGACCCATAAAATTTTATTGGGGCAATAATATTAAGCTGTGTGGCTTATCAGTTTCTTATTATTTTGTTTAACATGTCATTCATCTAAATCGTAAACTTTATAATTAGGACTGTACGTTATTCTTTTTTTAACTTATTCTTTTTATATTCTTTTTTATTACCTTCGCTAGTGTTTTTAAATCGAAGTATGAGAGTATTTAAATTGGCACAAATTTCACGACAAAAGTAATTTTTTATAAAAGTTCTTCATGG
Organism: Listronotus bonariensis; assembly: GCA_014170235.1. Taxonomy (NCBI): domain Eukaryota; kingdom Metazoa; phylum Arthropoda; class Insecta; order Coleoptera; family Curculionidae; genus Listronotus; species Listronotus bonariensis. The sequence continues at coordinate 144,108 of JACEGR010001822.1, read as the reverse complement.
TCAAAACCCCAGAAGCCAACCAATAAAATTTAAATTTTACCTGCATTTTTTAATATCAAAAATTATGAAGAGGAAATATTAAGTACATATAAAATCGTTGCATACCTAAAGCTCCTTCGAGACTTGCAACAATTCGCCAAACCTCCGTCCAAACAAACCAACCTATTTGCGCGCTTCTTTGATGCAAAAAACCGACACGACGGAGAATTGTTGCAAGTCTGGACGCAGTATAATACGTATTGTTATCAATCCAGAGATAAGGAATACAACGTATTGTCATTCTTTGAAATTTTTTAAAAATCTTTTATCCGTCTAATTAAAAAATAACAAAATTTAGTGTATAAGCTCATCTTATCAACGTCTTCAAAATAGTCCAATACAGTTTTGTTGCAAAATCAATAGGCGAGCCAGTATTTAAAGGTATCAAAATTTACATGGGATTTTCTATGGCCTGTCTGGCGATGCACTACTTGGTATAGAAAAGTAAAAGGAGTATTTTGTACAGACAAGTAAAGAGAGACATTAAAAATTATATTTCATCAATTAAGAATAACTACTACCTAGAAATGGCAGAATACTACACAGTGGTTTGCCATTGCCAACTGTGAGGTGACGAGCTATTAAAAATCCGATGTCCGACTCCGAGATTCGAACCCGGATCGCTGCGGTAAGAGGCTGACACGCTAGCCACTACACCACTGCTCGCCACAAACATTTCTATCAAAAGCTTATAAATCAATAGAAGCTGCAGCTAACCACTAAAAGAGGTACTAGTAGTGTTTTTAGTGAATATTTACCGATTTTATTATAATAATAAGAAACTAAAAAGTTAAAATAATTATTTTTTCTTTTTTAAATTGAACCGAACGAAATTTGTAAAAGTCACTTAAAAGTTTTAAAAAAGAAGTCGGGTAATAACATATGTGCTCAATTACTCAATGTTAATAACTAAATAAACAAAAGATTTTATACAATTATGCAATATGCTTTTACCCGACTTCTTCTTTTATTACAATTTTTTTTAATGATTATTGCAGTTCCACGATTCCCTTAACCTTTGCGCGGTCCTTTTTAAAAGAAGGATTCAGATTTGATCTTTTAAGGTAAAAATACAACAAAAACTTAAAATTACAAAATATAAACAAAATAAAAATGTCTTATTTGCAAAAAACGTATTGTGCATTTTTTTCAAAATAAAAAGAAAACTGCATGATTCGAAGCCTTTTATTAACCAACTTTTTTGTGTAAGTTACGCGATTACTCCGGCGTTTGTAAAACGATTTTAATGTTTTAATTATTTTTTTAAAGAGTGTATTTTCGCGATGGTCCCATAAAAAAAACAAGTCAGGATCGCAAGAGAGAAAGATATTAGACCTATTTTTTCTCTCAGCCGTACTTTGTTCGTGCGACAAAGCTGCCTCTGTGTGAAGAATATGCTCGATAATAAAGAGGCGCATTCAGAATCGACAACCTTGGGGCAAAATAACTAAGTAACTGACCACAGTAAAAATTACTAGCACGTGTAGTTTGATTGGTTGAAAGAGCTACAGACTGTCATGCAAAACTGGCACATTGGGGGGTCATGGTTAGTTCTGGTTAGTTTAATATTTATATTAACTGTAGTCTGTGTTTTTTAGTGTATGTATACCGATTAAATAGTAATAATTAGAGATGAGCAAATATGCACAAAAAAATTAGTAAATATGGTCATATATATGCAATGCAATTTTTGCCAAGATATGCAGAAAATATATAAATAATTGCAAATATTTTTGTTCTAAAGGTGGGGTTTCACGCTCATGCAGTTTGCGCAAATTGACTTGTGCATGCCAAATTGTGCAAGTAAATTGGTGCATGTAAACGAAAATCGTTTAATCCTAAAAACGGATGTAATGCTGCCGCCACACATTGGGCGAAGTTGTGGCCGAACTATTTGTCGAAACATTTGGCAAACTATTTGTAAGCAAGCGGACTAGAGAAAAGTTGGGCCAATCAAGACGAATGTAGACGAACTACCCGTCCACACAATGGTTGTTTGCCAAAGTTTGTCGTAGTCTGTCTGGCGGCGGCATGGTCAATCTAATTTGCACAAATGGCATGCACAAATCAATTTGCGCAAATTGTATGAGCGTGAAAACCCACCTTTAAATAAAACAAGTAAAAATATTTAAAAAAAAAGATCAGCATTATAATACCAAGATGGTATTTATAGAAAGATTAAAACAGATATAAATATTATTAATTATTATTATTAAAAAACAATGAACAATTAAATGCTTTTTATTTTTTTTTTCACTAGATACTTATGTCTTTGGTCTGAGTACAAAAATATTTGTAAATAGAAACGCTTTGTTCTACATCACCAGACGTGATTGGGGCATACTTTTGTAAACTACCTAGTGAACTTGTATATCTGCATTAAAATTTTCTACAGAGTCACCGAAGATAATTTTAGAAATATTTAATGAAAAAAATATTCTTAATTTTTCTTTGATACTATTAGAGTTTTTCTCTTATTTTTCTGCCAATAGTACCACTAACACTATTAAGAAATGTTTGCAGTTGATTGAATAAATTTAAACATTCTACTAAGGACAATTAATTTGATTCCAACTTTAAAACAACATCTTAAACACAAGTATAATTGCTCGGAATAAATGCTAGTTATTAAGACAGTATTTTTTCCATCATTTTCCCGATAGTAATGGCAAAGCCTCTGTGTAGAATTCTGCCATTCCTGGGAGGTAGTTATTTAAAAAAAAAACATTTGTGGTGGCACTACCGCGTTGTCTAAAAGGTACTGTGAAATGCAAAAAATAAACAATAGAAGTCGGGTAACTAGGTACCTAATGTTAAATACTAAATAAACAAAAGCTTTTATAATCATATACCATAATATGGTATTACCCGATTTCTTGTTTTTTATAATTTTTTTTATTTTTTAGTGAGTTTTATTATTGATTTGCATTAGGTTTTTTTTAACTGTTTATTACCTCTTCAAGCCAATTGTATGGCAACTACTTGAAAATATTTTATTACAATAAAATTTAAAAAATAATAAAATTTTTACTTTTATTATCATAATATATAATTTTAATATTTTATTGTTATTTTATAAACTAACGACAAAACGCTACCAATTATTATTGTTTTAACTAAATCATAATTACTACTTTTATCAGATGTTACCCCTTAACCAGTTTATCTTTCCTGTAAAGTAAACAATTTAACTGATTGTTATTACCATCACATTATAATAGAATACCTTGTATTGAATAAGTAAGCTATGTTTGCTTTATTTTAATTGTTTGTAGATACCTTAATTTAATGACAGGCTTTAAAGTTAGCCTCTAGAGTGTCTCAGACATTTATTGGCAAAGGCAATAAATAAATACTTAATATTTAATTATTTTTACATTATTAATAATATTCTGTTCCACAACCACTGGCGTAGGATAATATTTTTTAATAGTTGTGTTTAAAAACTGGGACATGGAATCCACATACTACTAGTGGCCTTAAGAGGAACACTTTGGTAAAATTCTTTTTAAATTTTAGCATTTGCAAAAAAATAGTTTTTTTTTATTACCCTTCTATTCCCTCCCAAAAAATCTAAGTTTCGCGAATCCTCTTTTGTATTTTTTCGTAAATTAAATCAAATTTTATTATTCTAACTTATTTTTTTCGGAAAAATTAGAACATTTTTTCCCGGACATACATACATGTAATTAAAGGTACCTAAATATTTAATTTTAGAATATTTTATTACACCGAACTAACATTTTTTTATATCTAAAGTCCAATTTTAAAATTACATTGGAAGATGTTTAATTTTTTTTTGAAGGTTTCCATAGTAACGCAAGGTCTATTTATCGTTTTAAATACAATAGCCACACAGGAAAAACTTGGAAATAATTTTTGGAATTTTGTGTGAGTGCTTGATTCTTTATTAAAAATTTAAATTATAAATAGTTGTCGTGTCATACTATTTAACGTGTTTAAAATTAAAGTGTTTTGCATATCATTTGTCACGTGTAATATATTTTCAGTGCATTCTTTTAATATAAAATATAGATGAATTACCATTGGGTGTGGTATTAACTATTAGCAATAATGTTATTTTTCTAGTTTATTTTTATGCAGTGTGTGTCTTCGAAAGTTTTTACTAAATAAAAAACTTTAATTTTAAACATTGCGGAAAAAAAGTGCCTCTTATAAAAAGTCCTGTTAATGAGAAAATAAAAACGTTTGTATGTTGGATGCATGTTGGGTTTCAAGACTGGTTTCCAAATTAAAATACAGAGTATTTCCTAACTTCGGTAGAAAACTTTAAAGGATGATTTCTTATGCTATTTTCAAAAAAACGTTCCCATACTGGGTGATCATTTTAAAGTCGGCCCCTTCTTAATTATTGGAGATACGAAGTCGGTTAAATTTAGCAAGGTACTAGCATTTTTTCCGCTGATTACCGTGCTGCGAACAAAAAAACAATTTTGATTTGTTGCAAAAATATACTTTTTTTTAAATAAAACACCCTATATATTATATCACTTTTCGAAAGATCCATCAAAAATTATTAAAAAAGTTCTCATGTGTTATATTCAATTTTTAATAGGTTCGAAAATATGGCCATTCTCTGGAATTTGATAGCAAACTAGAATTTTTAAATAGAACACCCCGTGTATTGCATTACCATTAAATAGATATTTTAAAGAGCTTTAAGAAAATGCCACATTTTATATGATTATCTCTTACAGTTTTGAAAATATGGCCATTCAAATCTTAAAACTAAATACTGGAAATAAAAAAAAGGTGTAAGTACCAAAAACAAAATGTAAAGGAATTTGACATTAATATAATTCATAATCATATTTGTTTATTTTTTATTGGAAATACCATTAAAATATTTTTATGCAGAAAAACAGTGTTTTATTTATCAATTATTTACATATTCTTTGTCAGTCTGAAGAAAGCTAAAAGTTCAATTCTTATTAACTTAAATTAGGCTCTAAGTGCCAAGCATAATATTTAAAATTAAGATCTAAGTTCGAACTTCGTTTTGTTTTGTTATTGGCATTTTGGCCATTTGACCATTCTCTCTTGCTCGGCACTAAAACCCCTTTAAAAGATGCGCTTTGCGTTCCGCTCCCCCGCGTTCCTATAGATTAAGTCCCGAGCAGAAAACTTCGCCAGACACTTAATGCATATTTAAAGCCATAGGGGATGGCATAGAGAATACATTTCTGAAATAAAATACATTTCAATTTTTTTGGCACTTAGACCCTTTTTATTTCCAGTACTCAGTTAGGATACATTTTCATTATCCCTACAGCTCCAAGCTATAAGCACTAAGTTTAGTGTCGAAGATATAATAGACATTATATTTTCTATTTTTTAGATTTGTATGGCCATATTTTCAAAATCAAAGAGATAGACATATTAAATGTGGTATTTTCTTAAAGCTCTTTAAAATATCTATTTAATGGTGATGCAATATACAGGGTATTCTATTTAAAAATGCCAGTTTACTATCAAATTCCCGAGGATTACCATATTTCCGAAACTATATTAAAAACTGTATATAATACATAAGGACATTTTTAAATATATATATATATATATATATATATATATATATATATATATATATATATGGGTCAGCTATAATAAAATTATATATATATATATATATATAATTTTATTATAGCTGACCCAGGTGAAAGCCAGGGCTAGTCGGGTTCTAGATTTTAATAATATCTAATTTGTCGTGTTTATTACAAGAGGAAAAAGTACAAAACACTATAATTTGATATTATTGATTATATTATTCACAGCCTAAATATTGTTAAAATCTAAAAAATAACTACACGGCCAAGAACAAGCCAAATGAAACATACGTGTTCAGAAAATATCAAAAAGCCCCATTCTTAAAAACAGCTAATTAGATCTACCACAACCAATCGGATGATCGATATGTATTAAAATTGCCTTATACAGTAGATAAAAGCAAAAATTAAACTAATAAGACCCGAAATTTTGAACCTACCCGATTTTAGGCGACTTTCTTCTGCTATTAACCAGAATACTTATGTGGATTTTATTTTTGAATTTCACTGTATCTCATTGCGTAAAAACATAAATTGTAAAAATAATATACAATCCGTAAACGTACTCAATAACTAATAAAAAACTGTAATTAACACCTTAAATTTCGTAAACTTTCGTAATAATAAATTCGTTTACACTTCATAAAAGATTTGTTTGTTTTTATTTTTGCAAGAAGCGTCGATAGTTGCAAAAATAGACTTACTTCCTTCAGTACAAAATTATTTTAGGGTTTCCCGCATGTGTTTTTATTGAATGTGTAGTTAAATAGCACTTTATGAATAAAATTCATCTCTTACAGCTTTAAACCAAACGAAATTTACGTTCATTTAAAATAAATTTTAATTTATGTCCGTACGATTTTCATACCACCTGACCTATTCAAATGCTCGCCCACGGCATACTTCAGTTTATTTAAACCAATTTGACAAAACCATATACCTATGTATGATTAGAATAATATTTGAATTTATTTTATAAAATTTAGAATAATCAATAAAAACTTAAACTTCAGTTTGTGTGCACAAATTAAACCTTAATGTAAGTATTATTTTTTGGAATTTATTTAATAGTTTTTCATTTTATTTTTTAAACTCTTTTGGCACAACCTAAGTACTGAAAATAAACGGCACCCTATACAGGATGTTTTTAAAACATCTGCACAAAATACTGCCACAAACTTCTTGGACTAAAATAAAACGATCTGACGATGACGCGATTTTCCTTAGTCAAAAAGTTGAACGTTTGCGAGGTCAATGTTTCCATTTTATTTTATTTGTTTTATAAAAAATTTTAAATAATAAAATTAAGAATAAAAAGTTTTGCATGGTGAGAAATCAAAATACCTAAGCTCAGGTTTTTGTTGCAAACTGTATAGGAAGCCACCTGGTAAAGGATTTTGTTTCCTTTATGTTTTGCACAGCCACCCAGCAGTCTTTAAAAGGTCTGTTTAATTGCTACAAAACATTTTTTGAACAAAAATAAACTAGTGGAAAAAATTAAAAGATATTAAAAACAAAAGTTTTTAAGGTTTTTCAAGAGGCTGTATTTTACTTAAAAATAGTTGAACTGAAATAAAAAAAAGCATTTTAAAGCTTTAAATTTCTAGTTTTGAGATCTTGTGATTAAAAAATGTGTACCGCGCAATCCTAAGGATTACCGGAAAGATTTTTTTTTTTTTTAGTTTTTTTTTATCCAAGAACTTGAAAAAATGTTTCCAACTTGACCACCACATGAATCGCATAATGAAAAAGAATCTTTTTGTCTTAAACCATTAATATTAATATCTTAGCAACCGCTTATTGCCCAAAAAATTTAGAAGGTTTTTGAAATCTTTAATATTTTTTTTAAATTATTTTAACGTTAATTTAAAAAATCTAGATATAAGGGGTTTTTGTGGCTTCTGGGATAATCAGGCGTTAAATTGAAAATATCGAAAAACCAGCAATACTAAGCTTGCCTTTTACGGTTCAATATGCTAACAAAAGTTTAGATTTAATACATCAAGTCTTTTTACTCTATTGAATTTTTGAAAAAATAAATTAAAGAATAATGATTTTTTCATTAAATGATTATAATCTTTTACACAATTAAAAAAAAAACGTTTTAAAGTTTTTTATGCATTTTTATAGGAAAAACTTTAAATTTGTGGAAAAAAAATTCAAAAAAATTAAGTCGTTATTTTTTTAGATATTAGATTTTTTTCTCATAGATTTAAACACTTTTATTATTAAAAAGTTATCAAAAAAACTTTTTTGCATTTTCTTGAAATTATGATAATTTAAAGGAAAAATAGTGATCCTTTAATTCTTTTACAAAAATTCTGCCAAATAAAACAAACATAACTGCTTGATGGATTAAATCGAAACTTAGTAGGTATTCTGTGGGTATATTATACTGTAAAAGACATACTTACCATTACTCGTTTTCTTGGTGTTTTTACTTTAGCGCCTGATTATCCCAGAACCCACCAAAATCGTTTTTGTTTTCTTTATTTTTAAATAATGTAAAGAATAAAGAGAAAAATTCCGAATAAACCGTAGCCGATTTTTTAGGGAAAATTTATTTAAGGTTTTAAAATCCCTCTTAATTTTTTTGTGTGATCAGCGGTTGCTGAGATATTGATCGTTAAAGACAAAAAAACGAAAAAATGTCCTATTTTTTCAGTCCAAATTGCGCGGTACACCTTGCTTAAAATATGTTTTTTATTATAAGTTCTCAAAACAAGAAACTTTAAGTTTTAAAATGATTTTTGTTTAAATTCACAATTTTTAAGCAAAATACAGCCACTTAAAAACCTCTAAAAAATTTAAATTATTTTTTGTATTCTTTAAGTTTTTTCCACTAGTGTAAAAATATTTAAATTGGTTTAAAAGTTATTATTAAACCCGATTTTTTTCATTTTAACTTTATCACCCTATATTTTCAAAAGGAGGACATTTACGATATAATATGAACATACATACAGTGCATTCCAATTAAAACGAGCCACCCCCATAATTTGGGTATTTGTACACTTATAAAAAATCCTGAAATACGTCAATTTTTATTTTTAGGGGGACACATTTTTCCGTCAAAATTTACTTATTCATGGGTATTCCCTCCCCCACCAACAGAAACGTCAATAAGTTTAAATGGGAAAGGAGGTCAAATGGTACATCATTTTAAAGCCCCCGACGAGTATTTTATAACCTTAAAATTATCCAAATGCCTGATTCGGATGGCCATATTCCCGAAACTAATAAAGTTATGTACTTAATGTGGTATTTTTAAAGCTCTTTTAAATGGTAATACTAGTAATAATATACAAGGTAGGATAAAAAGTGAATTTTTTAATGAAGAACTCTGTATAATATTTTATCAATAAAAAGATCTTTAAAAGAACTTTAAAAAAATACCACATAAAGTACATCTTAATTTATTAGTTTCGGAAATATTGTCATCCCAATCAGGTATTTGGGTAATTTTTAAAGTACCGCCATTTTGTAGTAGGTGAAGATATTGACTTTTTATTCTGGGGTTATAAAGTACTCGTCAGGAGCTTTAAAATGATGTATCGTTTGACCCCCTTTCCCATTTAAACTTTTTGACGTTTGTGTTGGTGGTTGGGTAAATTTTGACACAAAATGTGTCCCCCTAAAATTGAAAATTGACGTATTTCAGGATTTTTTAGAAGTATACAAACAACCTAAGAACAACTCGTTTTGATTGGAATGCACTCTATATAAAATTTTTCGTTTAAGAATCACCACTTAAAATTTTTCGGTATAGGTACTGGACAGTACATTGCATAAAAAAATGTAATTTAATTTTATTTTAAACCTGGTTTTGGCATCCTCAAATAAAAAAATATTAAACAGCAAGAAAAGAAATATGTGGGTTGATAAGATATAATTAAATAAACTTGGATGGCTCGGCGAGCTAAAAAAAAGGAAAAGAAATAGTCATATTTTAGGGTCGTTTGTATGCCCAAACATGCACATTAAATCTAGTGACTTATTGGATTAGTTCTAAAAAAGTAAATCAGTAAAAAGGGTGTAGTTTTTATAAGGTTTTCTTGGCGCTTCTGAAAACGGGTTATTTAATGTTTAATGGTCACTGTTCACGCAAGGATGAAATTTCGTATTCGCTAAAATCTGAATATTATCCCCTAAATTAAGTATTCTACATGTTCTGGGCCATCTAGCTGACTTAATAGGGTTCACTTGTATAAATTAAAATGTATGTTAAATAACTACAGGGTGAGCTAGAAGTCTGACAAAGCTCATTAACCCGTTATCTATAAAACGTTTTTTAAAGGGACATAGTAGGTATAGGTATTAAAAATTGAAGATAAGCTCTATATTGGTTAGGCGGATTTATTTATTGGGTGGTCTTTTTGTTGGGTACACGCCTGGAAAGAATGAGACCGCCTTGTTCCTGGTCCCGAGGTATACGAGCTGACCCTGTTTAGCCCTATTGACCCCTATGAACTGGCCGGTCGCCTGAAACAAACTAAAAGAAAAACCCCCAAAAACCAACAAAGTTCTAATTAAAAATGACGTTTTGGTGGCAAGTAGTGCATTTATTATTTGTAAGACAAAAAGGTGATGAGTTAGTTGATTTTTAGTTTTCCTAAAAATACTTTAGTATCAAGCAAAGGCAACCAAGTGTTACGCACTTTCTTTGATTTTGCGTTTTTTAGAACAGGTTTCTTTTGCTAAAATACTCGAAGCATCCCAGTTTATTCTATGATTGTTATCAAATGCGCGTTGGCAGATTCTTGATTTATAAAACTCTGTGTTTTTAATGTATGATTTGTGTTCTTTTATGCGTTTCTACAAGTTTCGCCTATATAAAATTTATTGCATTCGCAAGGTATTTTATAAATAACATTTTTTGTATTTTCATTTAAGTTGTATGGTTTTGTTTTGGTTATTTGAGGTCTAATGGTGTTTTGTGTTTTAAAGATTGTGCAAATATTAAATGTATTTCCCATGCGTTGAATTTTATTTGAAAGTCCGGAAATGTATGGTAAAAATAAATTTGTAATAGGTCTATTTTGATTTTGTCTTATATTTGGATTTTTAAATTCATGGAAACAATTATTTATAAAATCAGGAGGATAATTATTTTGAATTAAAATATCTTTTAAATACTATTTTTCATTGTTTATATTTTGATTAGAACAAATTACTTTAATTCTATTAAATAGACTTTTTACAACTCCCTTTTAACCCTTATGGGGTGATTTAAGTTAAAGTTTAAGTATCTATTTGTATGTGTAGGTTTTCTGTAAATTTTTGTTTTGAAATTGTTTAAATCTTTTTTATTAAAATATGAAGAAAAGGTAGTTGTGGGTCGTTTTTTTTAAAGTATACATTTATTTTATTAATAATTCTCTACAAAATTTGACTTAAAATTTTTCGTATTTAATATCATAAGAGAGAAAATTTTGCCGGTAAAATATTTCGATTGTATGAAAGTCTGTTGCTTGGCAATTTCGTGAATGACATTTTGAATAATAACACGAGCCGAAGGCGAGTGGTATTAAATAAATGTCAGGAACGAAATTACCACAAAGCAACAAACTTGAATAAAACAAGAGAAATATTTTACCTAAAAATTTCTCTCGAATGATATTCGACAAGACTATTTCACGAGAAAAACAAGACAAACTTTAATTAAAATGATGCATTATTATATGCTATTTTATTAACAAGGTACGAATATATTTTATTACAACTTATATTAAATGTACAGTTATTATAATTAACAATAGTTTGTCCATTCCTTTCAATAAAAGCCTGGGTTTGAATTTGGTTTACCTGCAGCGATGAAGGCATGAAACTCTATTACGGAAGTAGATTTCTAGAGCTTATATTTTCGCTCCTTCAAGAACTGATAAAACTGGTCCAAAATGGATTTTTTAAATTTTTGTGTATTAGGCGGAATATCTTCACATACTGCTCTTTTAATCTCCGACTCATATTGGCTTCAGAATCTTGCATTCTGATTTAAAAGAATTATATTCTATTTTTAAAAAAGGCGACACTTGTCAAACTGACAATAGTTTTTTATGTTTTTACTTTAACCTAACTAAGTTTTGCCGCTGAAATACCATCATGTTGGTTTTATCAAGGTAGGAGCAGGTAGGAGTTTTGCCAGTAGAAAACAGGAGGTTGCTATCACAATTTGCCAGTGTAAAACACTCTAGTGAAATAGTCATAAAAATATTACTTAATAAAGGTGATAAAGCTGAACCCATAGCCATGCCAGAAGTTTGTTTATAAAAATCAGTGTTGTATTGAAAATATGTTGTTTTGACACCAAAAGTTGAGAAAAGAATAGTGTTTATGTTTAGTTTGGTTTTTTCGCTAAAATGGACATCATTTTCTAATTATTTATAACAATATTAAATGTTTTATCCACTGGGACATTTGTGAATAAACTAACAACATCAAAACTCACCAGTCTATTATTTGGATCGATATCAATGTTGGTTAATTTCTCTAAAAAATGTTTAGAATTTTTAATGCATGTATCAGTATTGTTTACTAAAGGATCTAAAATGTTAAGTAGAAATTTTGCTAGTGGATGTGTAGGTGAGTTAATACAACTTACTATAGGACGTAAAGGTATATAAGGTCAGTTTAAATCTTTTAATATCTGTAAAATAGTTTTTATGTTTTTTTAACATATTATAAATTTGTCGTTCAATACATTCAGTAGGGTCATTGTTTATTCTTGTTTAATTATCATCATTTAAAAGAGGCACTATTTTATCATCATATGTATTATTTATTTATGACCGGTCAGTTTATAGGGGTCAATAGGGCTGATCAGGGTCAGCTCGTATACCCCGGGACCAGGACCGAAGCGGTCCCATTCTTTCCAGGCGTGTACCCCACAAAAAGACCATCCAATAGGTATTAAAAGACCAAATTCAATGATCAAAGAAAATACAAAGTGTTCCATTTAAGAAAGGAAAGTTTTGGAGGTTTTAATATAAGTTTATTCCTATACCTTTAACACCTTGCATAATCAAAATACATTTTAATAATAAAATATAAAATATGGTCCAATAGGTAATTGACGGCTCAGGCAACTTTGGTAACATTCAAAATTGAGAAAATGGTAGCCTTATGAAAAATACCCCGAATTTTCTATTAAAAAAAAACCTCAACATTACGTAAATTCAAAGATTTTATAATACCCATAACAAAAAAGTGTAAGAATGCAAATAGGAATTTAACCAAAATATATAATACAGGGTGATTTAAAAACAACCAACTATATATCGTCACGCTTTTGTAAGTAACCCTGTATACATCAAAATATTTTTAAAAGGTGAAGTTTATACCTGGCTATATACCTATAAAACAAGAAATTAATTAAATTTTATCGATAAAAAGTAAATAACTTTTGTCAATTCTGACACACCCTGTATATTTCTAGTCGAATTTAAAAGAACACTGCTTTATATTTTTACCAGAATAAGATATTTATTCCGCATGACAAAGTATATTGTTACCTCAAATTTTCTTTTTTAGTTTTTAGGAAAGATTTATAAAAAATTTACAGTATAATAAAGTTAAAGCAGCATAATTTGACATTTTTTATTATTACAGCCGTCTAATCACTGTCGGCTTAACTAGAAGTATCGTCAAATTTCTTATTTTAAATGAAAGTGCCTTTTTTCTATATTTGTATTTCCCTTTTTATATATACAGTATGTCCCAGGCCCAGAATAGGTGTTACAACAGGACAAAAGGACCAACAATGTTTGAATTTTAAAAAGAAATTTTGGGAAAACTGTTCGTATGGTCCAAAACTAAGAAATACAAAATTTTACTCCGAATGGCATTGTACAGGGCGGGTTATAACTAAATGACGAAATATGAAGTGACCAATCGAGAAAAGTACCTTTATTTTTAAAAATAGAACTAAATTATATAAGGATATGTTGTAGAGCATTAAGTTTAATGTTAAATTTTAAAGCTAAAGCATAAAAGCAAAAAAAGGGTGTTGTCAATTTTTTCTATTACGGATAACAATCTAAATATTGGGCACAAAAAAGCAAAATTTAAAAGAAAATTTATTAACTCTTAATATTTTTCCAAAATTAGCTTCTTTAAGCTAAATATTTTAAAAGTTTTAATGCGTATTGTAAAAAAATATATTTTTTACCCACATTTTTTAACTTTAAATTCGGACATGAAATTTATTTCTCTACATCATTAACTTATACAATTTTGTCACATTTTTAAAAATAAAGGTACTCTTGGTCATTTTTCATATCCTTAGTTATATTACCAATCGAAGTAAAATTTTCTATTTACTAGTTTTGGACCATGCGACCATTTTTCCAAAAGGACATTTAAACATTCCTAAATTTTTGGTTCATTGTAACACCTATCCTGGAACACACTGTACAGTGTGCTGATAAAGTTGGAACCATATGGCAAACTTTTATTTTTGATTTTAGAAAAACAATCCTTATGAAAAGTTCTGCAAAGTATAGAACCCAAAAGGCAAATATACCAGATATGTATATTAAAAAATTTGAATTTTGCCTAGGTACCTTTATATTTATATATATATATATATATCAAAAATTGTTATTAATAAAAGTTTTTCAGAATTAAAAGAGAGAAAAGTGTCTAAATATGGAATAGTATTCCTAAAATGGAATTCTCTTAAACGCAAACTCACACACGCAATTAAAGGGTTTGTCTATTTTTTTAAGGCCCCTTCGTGAATAGAAGAGGTAACATGCCAGTAGAGCAAGCCCTTTCGTCGCTGTAGCAACGTTTTGTTTTATTGCTTTCTTATAACTTTAATATTAATGTGAAGAGGTGCCGTATGACGCATGAAAAATTTTAATATCCTGTATAATTAACATGGGAAACCTTGTTTTGAGAAAATTTTATAACTCTTTAATGGTTTATTTAAAAGGCTTTACCAAATCATTTTCTTGTATAAAATTAAACGCTCTACAAAAAGCTTTTTATATAATTTTTTGATAATCCGATGCGTTTCGAAGTTTTTAGACTTTAAAATATAATTTATAGTATTTTCTAATTTTTTCCAATATATCAATACAAATTGTAAAATTTATAAAATTTTGTGTTTTCTTAATTTCTGACAGCTAAATTTAGGGATCTGTGAAACCATAAAAACAAATTTTAAAAATTGGAAAAAAAACTCGTCGGTTTATCGAAAAATTACACAGGTCCACAAAATAAAAAAGTGGTATGTGCTGGGTATCGAAAAAGATTTTCTGACATATTTTTTGCCGCTGAACACGAACCTAGAGGCAAAAAACCGAATTGTGGGGCTAAGGGGGCACTAACAATTTTTTTTATTGGAAAGGGTGTAATGTAGCATCTTATTTTAAAGGCCCTTTGATACTCTATTTACCGCCACCTTGTTTTAAAAAATCAGCCTAGCCGTTCCGAATTACAAGCTAATACCATTAAAACCGCAATGTTTGTATAGTATTTAAGCCCAATTTTAAATGGTTGTGAATCTGGAACGCCTGGGCTGATTTTCAAAAACAACGTGGCGTTAAACAGGGTAATAAAAGGTCTTTAAAATGCATTTGCGTTAAACAGGGTAATAAAGGCCTTTAAAATGAGGTGCTACATAACCTCCATTTCAATGAATACAAAAACATGCTAGTGCCCCCTTTGCCCCCGCAATTCAGTTTTTGCAGTTTGAGCCCTAGTTTTAACATCAGATTCGTGTTTAGTGGCAAAAGATATCTCAGAAAATCTTTGTTCAATACCCAGCCCAGACCACTTTTTTCATTTTGTGGACCTGTGTATTGAAGAGTTTTTTTGTAGAGCGCTCAATTTTATACAAAGAATGATTTGGTCTAGCCCTTTTAATAAGCCATTAAGGAGTTATGAAATTCTAAACTCAAAATAACAAGCTTGCCATGTTAATCATATGGGAAATTATAATGTATCATGCGGAACCACTTAACCTTAATATTAAGGAGTGTGGCTTCCACAGGACTTTTTCATTATTTTGAACAATATTTTCGATATCATTCAAAAAAAACCCGATCGATTTATTATATCATATATTTTATATTTTTATAATATTCTTATCCAAACCATAGTAAAATGACAAAAATTTATTAAAAAGTTATTAAATACCAAGAAACAAAATAACTATTGTGTGAGCTACAGGCTAGTTATTTCCTAGTATTGTGAGTCCAACTTGAAAAATGTGTATTGATCGAATTATCCTTCTATCTGTAGAGTTTACATTAGGCACAAAAACGTTTAAAATGTAAATCTTTTGTCATATTATGCAAAACAAATCAATAAAGGTTGCAATAAGCCCAACCTCAATTTTTATCCTTGATATTTGTTTTTTAAGCAGCAGCAAAAATAATGGAAATCTTCTTTATTATTTATTTTACGAAAAATAATTATTTTTTAATAAAAAGTCTCTGCTTGTTACAAAACTTAAAACGCATCTACAAGGTTTGGCCAAAAATGTAATTTCTGACTTAAGATTAAAGTACCTGGATATTTGCCGCTAGACTACAGACAGTGGCAAAGATAATATCTAGATAAGTGGACTAATGAAACTATTTGACGGTTATACACTACTATAGATACCACCTTATCTTTTTTTGCCTAATATTAAAATGTACTTTCTTGGTATTGAAACAAAAAAATTGTTTCTGTACTCTGTAAATATTTAATAATTTTAAATTTTACATATTATATTATATTATACATTGTGGTCCAGTTAGTGTGCAAAAATTTAAAAACTTTTAAATTTGCGATTTGTCAAAAAATATATTATTTACAAGTGCATGATTTTTAACTATAGTTGTAGTAGTTAGTTTTATTAAAAGAGCAATGGTACACAGGGTAGATCAAAAAATCAAAATTGACTCATTTAGAATGGCAATCAAACAATTATCCCATATACTTATTAAACAATTTGCCTTTATGCATAATCACAACATGTGATTTGTATTTAAACTTGACACGCGTTTTTTATCAAAACAATATTTTTAAACTGTTAATTGTGGCGAGCGTAGTGCAGCGGTAACGTACCAGCTTCTCACCGCAGCGATCCGAGTTCGAATCTCGGAACCGGACATTGGCATTTTAATCGCTCGTCACCTCATAGATGGCTTGGCAAACCACTGTGTAGTATTCTGCCCACCCCAGGTAGTAGTTAGTTTTAATAATAATAACGTCCGTGGTGGCACTACCGCGTTGTCTAAAGGTGCTGTAAAAATGCAAAAACTGCATGTTTCAGTGCTTGGATAACGTTGACGGAACAGCGTGGAAAACGGGTTAAACATCTATCATAACCCGACACCCACGGTACTCTGATACTTAGGCATAAAGCCTTCGTGGAGTGTTAAACAGATAAAAAAAAATATTTATAAAACTGGCTGGCACGATAACTGAAAAAGTTATTGACCGATCTGGACCAAAATTTGCCACACATTTTTTCTAGGTGAACCTACAAAATTCCGAAACAAATTTTAAAAATAATTTTTTCAAAGCAAAGATGGAAAAATTGAGCCAAAAAGTCATTTGATTTTTGTCAATAATTATGACATTAATAAACACGAAAAAATTTTAGTTTTTGATTTTTAAATCACTAGAACCGATGCGATGCTTGAGTACCCGCCGGCCGTTTAAGAAGTCTCTCTCCGAACTTAGTAGAAGGATTGAGCAAACAGCCACCATTTTAAATAATTAAAATGAAAAAAATCTTATATTTTTTTAATATTTGACTAAACTGCATACCCAACTCTTTTATTAAAAAAATCACCAATATCAATGAAAATTTAAGCCTTTACAGGTATTTTCCCCTTAAACATATTTAAAAGGATACACAAAAACATAAAATATCAACAGATATAATTTTATAAATTTGATATTTATACTGCCACTCCATATTCAAAACATGTTTTCAGTTGTAAGCGAATTTGGTCTTTGGTCAAGGGTTGTTCGATCTTCCAAATGGAAAAATTTAGTTCAGTTGTGGTGTTTATTAATTTTTTGTATAACAATATGTTTGTTAGGTAGGTACAAACTTTATTTAAAAAAACAAACATAAATGACGTTTTGCTACTAAAGATAAAAATAAATGTACTTTGCTTTTCGCGGAACATTATGTTTTTACGATTTTTGAACCCTTATACAAAATCAATATTTTTTTCTTCGTGAACCATATTTTCTTTACAAGAAACATTTTTATTATATAAATAAATTAAAAATATTTTTAAATGCATTTGTACTCTAGCCGTGGACATTTTATATGTATTCTCTTGTTTTTAGCTAAAAGTTTTTTCTATTTTTAAACATGACTTTTAAAAATAAACTCCACCCAGCAACCCTCTTCCGACTTTTCAGCATTTTACTTTTTGCCGAAAGGCCAACAAAAAAATAAAACAGAACTTTTAAAAAAACAATTTTTAAAATTATTTACACTCTTTTTACTTTTATTTTTAATTAAAAAAAAAAGTATAAGAAATGTTAAAAATACCTTTTTATACAGTGTGTCCCAGAATAGGTGTTACAAGAGGACAAATGGACCATACATATTTCAATTTTAAGTCGGTATTCTGGGAAAATTGGTTGCATGGTCTGGTGTAAAGAAAGACTAAGAAATACATAATTTCACTTCAATCGACAGTATACCGGAAAAGATTTAACTAAAAATATGAAAATTAACCTAAAGTAAAGTAGGTACCTTTATTTTTAAAAAGAGAACAAAGTTATATAAATAAATGTTGTAGAGAATTCAATTTTATGTCAACATTATAAGTTAAAGTATTAGAGACTAAAAAATGTCTTTAATATTTTTTTTTACATGTTATTCATTAAGCTGGTTTTACCCTTGTTAAACTTCTTATCAAATAAGTTGGACCAAGTTTTCATTTAATAAATTTGATAATGTAATACAGAAAATTGGATATCAAAAAATTCTAGGTCGCCTTATCAAATTTGTTTGAAGGATTAGAACACGTCCTATTTTTCGTCAAATATTTGATACGAAACTTCAAAACTACCAACCCAATGAATTAAAAATTGACAGTTGGCAACTAATATTCTTGTCTATGGCAACTACTTTAACCTCAATTTTATTGTGATTGGTGTGGTGTTTGGTTTTTACCCTGATATTGAATTTAAATTTGTCAATAATTTCTTATTTTACACTCTTCATACAAATTGTATTAAATATTTGATCAAACTTATATGACAAGAAGCTTGATAAGTGTAAAACCAGCTTTACCAGTTAAAATCTTTAAAATATTTTAATACTATTTCCTTTTGCCCAGTCGTTAAGTGCGTAATGTAAAAATCATCATTTTTTTTACTTTTATGTTTTTACTTTAAATTTTGACAAAAATTAAATTATCTACTACGTTTACCCATCCAATTTTTTAATACTAAAAAAGTGTACTTTACTCTTGGACATTTTCCATATTTTTTCTTACTCGCCTTTTAAACACCAATCGGAGTCAATTTTTATTTTTTTTAGTTTTGGACCATGCGACCAGTTTCCCAAAATGCCGATTTAAAATTCAAAAAATTATTGGTCCATTTGTCCTCTTGTAACATTTAGCCTGCGACAAACTGTATAAGCATTAAATGAGCAAACCCTTATTTATATTTACCAGAACCACCATACATATTTGTCGCTCTGTAATCTTTCCCTTGACCCATCTTTGACCTTTAAGTTCAGTAACATAAGCTTTACTGATCTTTTTTAAACATTGCCATTTTTTAATTTTATTAATAAAATAAATTACGATACAAAACATCATACACGAATACATTATATTACCATAAAATAAAAAATTGTGTACCTTTTGTCAGCGACTTAACTTGCAAAACTTGTAATACTTCTTTGAATATAACAAAAATTGGGTGTAAACACAGCACAGAGTCAACACTACTCCCTCAGTCCTGAGGAGGTTCAACCGGCGCTTGAAACGTAGGTCTTTCGTCACTATTTACTGTTTTTGGACCATCGTGCCGGTTTCACATAATCATCTGGTTCTCGTATGACGGGGGCGTTATATTTCGACACTATTTTTCTTTTTAACACCGGCGACGTGCGGCCATCAACGTGCATCGTCGGACTGGCGGCGTCGACGTCGTGGCGCCACGACAGAGGGGTGGGACAAACTGCCGCCCCCACTACACCGCCCCACGCGGCCCTTTTATCTGGACTGTCTTAAAAGTTTTAGATGAATTTGAAAAGACATAAAACATAAAAATATTTTCACAGTTTGTAAAAACCCTTAAAACCAAAAACATAAAAGAGACCTCTTTATATTAACTGTTCTTGAAGAAAGGAAGTACTAAGTGATATAAGTGCCAAAATACAAACTTTCTTTTTTGTCGAATAATATATCCTATACACAGCTTTGTTATTCTTAAAACATTTAAGTACATTTAGATCATTCAAAAGACAAACGTAAATATTTTGCTTTTTTGTGGTTCAATAAGGCTAAAACTTAAAAGCTACTTTAGATTTATGTTCCACGTCATTTTTGCCTTATAAGAAACAACCTTATTTTTAAAAAACATAAATTTATTTTGATGATTTTCCATTACAATGTTAAAAAATTAAACTTTATTGGGATTATGGTAATAGGAAAAAGATCTATAATTAAAATATATATATATTTTAGCATTAGTCTAAATAAATACGAACATATGATCATAAATTTAGAAAATTCGAAGACGTTTTTTATAAGGAAAAAATGATGTGGCACATTAATCTAAAAAGAGTTTCAAGTTTTGAACTTATTGAACCAAAAAAAGCAGAAAATTGCGATTATTTTTTGAATTGATCCAAACGTACTTAAATGCTTTAATAATAACAAGCTTTGACATTTTTTCGAAATTTTAAGACAATTGGGATAATTTACGGCAGTTAATTCAGTTCGATCTAATCTCTATACGGGGTAAGTTGGAAAAGAAAGTTTTTTTTCCAATTTTTTAATAGGAGGCTCTGCTTTTAAAATATAACGTAGCTTTTGATACTAAACAAGTTTTTTAAATATTATTTTTCTCTAAGTTCAAAAATAAAGGTAGTTTTCTCCTGCGTCATATTCGTTAATTTGCACCTACCTCGTATACGCTCTGGTTTATTTAAATTTTGATCAATGTCTTGTAAGTTTCGCTGCATGCAGAATTTTTATTCAAAAATAATTTTTTTGAGAAATAAAAATAAAAAAGTTTCTCATATGGTTCAACATTTCTGGCGGTCACTGTATATAAAAGTTTTAGTTTCCTAAAATATTCCATAAATATCTCTATTCTGAAGAAAAGTTGAAGAATATTTTGTTTAAATTTACATTGCCAGAAAACAAATAAACTATAAAAATACTTATAATATGGCCTACCATTTTTATTTATTATCTCAACTAATTTTACATAAGTAATGTCAAAGTCAGATCATCAGCCATTTTAAATAAACAGTTTTTCACATTTTTAGTCAGATCATCAGTAATTTTTAATAAAAAGTTTTTCACATTTTTGAGGCGCGTCCTAGGAATCAATTCACGTCTGACAGCCTCGTTAAGAACTTATTTTATGATTAGATTCTTATACAATAACTTCGACCGAAGGTTCTTGTTTAGGGATTGCGACCTTATCTAAGTAAGTTTTCTTAACCTTTAATCATTATTTTATATTTAATAATTCATTATTCGTTTATTTCTTTTAAAGTATTCTTAATTTTGATAGTTGTTTTGAAAGTGGGTCCAACTCCGATTTTGACCAAATTTAATATACGGGGTTTTTGGAAAGCTGACCACGAATCTAAAGAATTTTTAGTCGGATACGTTTTGTTTTTGAGATTTCCATCGTCAAAATTAAAAATATAACTAGCTTTATTTTCACTATATTTCCCCTTCTTTTTGCACACAATTTGCACAATGTAGCTAAAGTATCACACTTACCTTTTAAAACCCCGTTTTTCTATGTATTTTACACCTTTCATTGCAAAGGTACACTTAAGAAACGCGGAAACCATTTATACATAACGCCGCCATAGCCTACTGCGACGTAAATCATTAAAAGTAATATAATGCAAAAAAGTGTAAAATAGGTATATAGAAAAGCGTGAGTTTTAAAACGTTAAAATCAAATATTGTGTGTCACTTTAGCTTAATATTAAGTCTGCTACAGACGACATGCCAAGGCTTGGCAAATGTCCACTCGTTCAAACGTTCCCGCATCCCAACGTTGGCTTTGCTTTGTCATATGTTTTACATACACACGATGCGGGAACGTTTGAACGAACGGATATTTGTCAAGCCTTGGCATGTCGTCTGTAGCCGGCTTTAAGAATTATGTGCAAGAAGAGGGAAAAATATAGTGAAAATAAGGTTTCTTTTGGTTATTACACAAGTATAATTAACATATAGTTAGTGTTGGCACACCTTAATTTCTGATATGTTTAAGTTTGGCGAGAGGGGTATATATGTGCAATATATCATTTTGTGTTTCAATATATTTATAAAATTTAGTTATATTTTAAAGTTATACTGATATTGCAAAATTACTTGACATATTCTACCAACAGTCAATTCCTTTCGTCGGTTCGCTGACTTGCCATTAATAAATAAATTCTCTCTGATTTGGTATTGTGTGAAGGAATTGAAAATAAGTATTTACATATTTTAAATAATTCTGATTAAAAGATTATTATTTTGTTCCATATCGTAAATCGGCTTTTTGCTATGAAATCAGGACGTCGGGACATATGGCCTAATATCGGTGACAGTCCCGATATATCAGGACGAATGGCAACCCTAATCATGTCCTAGACCTAAGTCTAAGCGTGTTTGATACATTTAAACTTACTTGTCAAAAAATGACGTTTGCAGACCCAAAAATATGTATTAATTTATCCTATAAAAGCTCTTATTATTTAATTTGTTGTTTAAAAGAGCTTAATTTAACTAAGTATTTATAAAGTTCTAAAAAATATTAATACAGGGTCTTTAAAAAATAATATTAAAAATGAAACTGACAAAACTATTTAAAATCCTTTTTTAATGGAAACCCCCAAATTTTATAATTTTGTCTTATGAAACATCAAAATAAAGGTAAGTTTGTGTAAAGTTGCCGATTCCTAGAAGTTGTAGTTTTTAAGATTTAAAATTAAGTTATAATGTATTCTTAATTGATCATAATGGCATTAAAAAACAATGATAAATAAATATGTGTTATTCTGCATCTTTTTATGGTCAACGAGGAATACTATATAACCCAATTTTAAATCAGCAGCTTATTAGCCAAATAAAACTATTCGATTGGAAATACCTCGAAATCTACAACTTTTAGGAATAGGCAACTTTACACAAACTTACCTTTATTATTGATGCTACATAAGATAAAATTATAGAATTTAAGAGTATAGGCAACTTTACACAAACTTACCTTTATTATTGATGCTACATAAGATACAATTATAGAATTTGGGAGTTTTCATTTAAAAGATTGATATTTTTCTCAATTTCATTTTTAATCTGAATTTTTAAACACCCTGTATTAATATTTTTTTAAACTTTATAAATCATATTATTTAATGAAGCCCTATTAAACAAGGATTTTATCCCAAATTAAATAATTACGGATTTTTTATAGGATAAATTAATATATATTTTTGGGTCTGCAAACGTTATTTTTAACAAGTAAATTTAAATGTGTCAAAAATGCCTGAACTTATTATACACAAAATATGCTTAAAATGTCGTGGAGACCCCAAAAATTTAAAAATATATAGGGTGTTCTATTTTAATTCAGCAAGTTAATGAAATGATAGAAAAGTAAAATATTTGCTATATATAGATCGACATAAAAATGTATCTTTGGTATTTTCCGAGATTATTTAATAGGACATTCACTGTGAATAACCCTTTATACAGTGCTTGTCTAAAGTCAAGACCCTCCTTCCTAACTTTTAAATCGTTTGGTAATTTTTCATTAAAATCTAAGAACTTTAGTAAGACAGAATAAACTAAATTTTAGAGCAGAAATGACAGATATAAATGTCAAACTAAGAGCTGGGTGCCATTTTGAAAACAAAAATTAAATGAAAGGGCTCCTAACGAGTACTTTTAACCCTTAAATAAAAAGTCAATACCTTTATCTACTACAAAATGGCGGTACTTTGAAAATTACCTAAATACCTGATTAGGATGGCTATATTTCCGAAACAAATATTGTTAGGTATAAGTAAAGTGGTATTTTCTTGAAGCTCTTTTAAATATCTATTTAATCGTGATATGGGTGATACTATACAGGGTAGGACAAAAAGTCTATATTTTTAAATGGTGCACCCTGTATGTTATATTACAATTAAAAAGATATTTAAAATATCTTTAAGAAACTACCACATTATGTATAACTAACTTCATTAGTTTTGAAAATATGGCAATCCTAATCAAGTATTCAGGTAATTTTTAAAGTACCGCCATTTTGTAGAGGGTAAAGATACTGCCTCTATATTGTGGGATAATAAAATATTTGTTAGGAGCTTTGAAATAATGTGCCACACGACCCCACTTTTTATTTAATTTTTGTTTTCAAAATAGCGCCCAAATTTTAGTTTGACATTTATATCTGCCATTTCTTGCCTAAAATTTGATTTATGTTGTACTGTCCTAAATTTTTTTTTAAATACCAAACAATTCAAAAGTTAGGAGGGGAGTTGCGACTTTAAACAAGCACGTATGTAGAATAAGATTCAATAAAAAATGACGAATTAGATAACATTTAGGCTCTTCAAGTTAATAAGTTTTATGTTAATCCCCTTATTGCATTCATACTGTCAGCACAAAGAGTCTTTATACACCATTTTAAGCACCATTTACTTTGTATGTATTTTTTGTAATATACTTAGCAAAATATCCAAATGTAGATATGAAAGAAAGTTAAAGTCTAACTACCAAATATTTTTCTACTCGGGGTCATTTTAAACTTTTACCCAATGGACCAAATGGTTCCCAGTCCAACGCTTATTTTATCATAATGATGGCCCATATTAATATTTAATTTACGAACCTGAATAATAGTTTTTGTTCAGTAGAACAATTTTGGATTATTGTTTTTGTTGTATCTTTACATTTAAATTTCGGTATAAGCCCATTACAGCGGGCATTTATAGAAAGAAAAATGTGCAAAAAGTTTGCCGAATGGCTGATTTGACTACCCCCTGGCGCTGCCACACAACTTTACCCACACGCGTATAAATCGTAATAATTTTGTTCGTTTCTCCCTTTGAACGCTTGGATACAAACCCTCGACTTTGACAAAATATTGGAAATCAAACGTTACGTTTTATGACAGAAAAGTTTTTTACATTTTTGAATAACCAAAGGAAACCATTTTTTACAAGCAATAATATTAATAGTGAAGTTAAGTGTTAGTATTTTAAATACATATGACTTTTTATAAGTTATATTACTGGGTGTTTTAACAATAAGTACAACTGTTTTTACGGGAGTATTTTTGCATCGATTTACTTATTTTTTTGTCCTAAAAGAGGTGAAACCCTCAATTTTAGGGAGAGATCATGAAAGAAAGAAGGTTAATAATTGAAATTGAACGTGTAGGCTGGACACGAAGAATTTAACAATTATATTTTCAAGGTTGCCAAGTTTATAGCTTTTTCTCTAGGTTAGGGAATTTTAAAATTTTAAATGAAATACCTTTTTTTGTTATTATAGTAATTAATTGCTTGTATCAACTTTATTATGACCTGATATTATCATTTTTTCACTCCTGTCAGTTTCAGAAATATGGCATCAAGCTTGAATACAGAAACGACCAGGTATGGTTAATTATTTCAAAAACTATCCAACCGAAATTCGTCAAAATTAGTACAAGGAAGTACCTGGACATTTTAAATTCTGGAATTGCATTTGCGATGTTTCATGATTAAGTTTCCCTATTTCCTGTTTTTGACTTTTTCCTAAGAATCTTGACAACGTCGCAATAATGCTATTCATGAACTTAAAAGGCCCAGTTGCACCCTTGTATAAATTTTGACAAATATTGGTTGGATCGTTTTTTAGATAATTGACAATACCTAGCCGTTTTTGTAATTAATTCGAAAAAAGTATGATGTCATATCTTTAAACAGGGGAGTACGGTTAAGCAGTCAAGTGCGGACAAGACACTTTCGGCACGTGTTAGAAACTCTATTTTTCTACTAGCATACGGAAAAAAAAAAATGTTTATTTTTAACAAAATGCTTCTTATACTAACTTATATAACTAAAAAATTACCCCTTGATCTATTTTAAAGGAGATTCCAACCCAATACCGTTTTTGGTTTTTCTTTCTTCTATTTTTCTAGATAAAAGCAATAAGTACTGCTGTTTCAGTGAAATCCATGTTAAAAAAGCAACACCCTAGTAGACAAGGGCCGACACAAATTTATTAGCAACTTTTTAGTTAAGCAACTTTTAAGTTGGTCAACAAAAAAGTTGCCAGTGCGCGGGTAGCCTTATAGATAGCAAAAAGAAATGTAAATAACATTGTTAGCAAAAAAGACACTGGGGTGTTTTTAAGACGCAAAATAATATGATAACATAAAAGTATGCAATTTCCTGACTTTAAGGATTTTAAACTAAATACGTTCATCCATTACAAATAAAATAAAATATGTATTAAATATTATTTAAAATAATAGGTTATGTTTTTCATATAAAAAATGTATACAATTCTAAATAACTTTTATTCCTTATTGTAACACCTCTGAATAGTTCATCTTATGACTTGCCCTGAATATCCTTGGACGTTTAGTGAATCTTAGTCCTTCTTATATATAGTTTAGGATCATGCACTATTTTTTTAGAGGACAAGTTTCAATACATCCATCGATATTGCATTTGTTTACCTTTTCAAGAGCAGCACAGCTTTAGTCTAGATGTATTATAGTTCAAGAGCCCGTGAGCGGCAGACTTTCGTCATTTTGTAAAGGCTGAAAGATCGTCAGCGCATTTTTCCAACAAAGTAGAAGCGATAAGAGACTATGAAGTTTGACTCATAGTGGCTTAAGCAGGTACCAGGTACCAAAGGTAATTAAAATTAAACTTAACTTTTGTCATTTTGTAAAAGCCTAATTTTATTTGTTACTTGGGTATCTATTAGAAGATATTTACTTGGTTGACAGACATTTTTGACATTTCCAACACTTTGGCAGACAAACATTTTGGAATGGCCCAATGGTCCGACGACGTCCAATATTTCTGTTATTTAACAAGATATAACAAATAGTCTTGTAAAGTATTCATAGGATTTCCAAATAGGTATGTTTTAGAAATATTTTGATGTATACAGAGTGTCCAAAAAATAAATTACTGTGAAGTAATTTTTTAATGTTTTTGGGACACTCTGTATACATAAAAATATTTCTAGGAGATGTCTTACAGCTTCTATTTAAGACGTTTTGTTATATCTTGTTCAATAACAGAAATATTAAAATTTATCGGACCATGGGACCACACAAAAATGTTTGTCTGCCCAGAGGTTGGAAATTTTAAAACTACCTGCCGACTGAGGAAATATCTTTTTATAGGTACCCAAGTAACATACCCATATAAAATTCAGTTTTTACAAAATGACGAAATTATGTTTTATTTAATTACCATTTGGTACCTGGTACCTGCCAAAGCCACTATGAGTCAAACTTCATACTCTCCCATCACTTTTACCTACGTTGGGAGCATGCGCTGACAAAAAATTTTAGCTTTTACAAAATGACGATGGTCTGCCGCTCCTGGGCTCTTACTCTATAGGTTTAGTTATACACGTAATTAAATGTAACTTATTACAATTATTTTTCACTTAAAAACTGCCTGCTATTTTAAAATAACCGATAACATATTATTGGGTAAAAGTCAATATTAGCCGATATTTTATTTTTACCCATATTTGACCGGACGAGGTTTTGTGAGTAAAGGAAAAAATAAACTGTCAGTGTCTGTTTTTATCTATTAGCTTCATCTAAAAGAGATGCGAGAATGTTCTGGTTAGTTCGAGCGTAGTAAATGATCTGAATTGTTTTTCTCTAAATTATGTCCGTGCCGGCCCTAATACTTCGGCCCAGTATCGGTTTTGTTTTAGACGGAAATCTTAATTGTATGCCAAAAAATATACTCCAATGCACAGAAGGCGTACCCCAAATTATTTAAAAATATCTAAATTGGTATAAAAGTTATTATAAGAAACAACATTTCTAACATCCCGTAGTTCAGAAACTAATACTTTTGGGACAATGAAAAAAAATGTACTTTATATATTTTTTTTTTTTTGTAAAACTAATACTTTTTACGTTATTTGCGATTGAAAGTAATAATTTTTTGACAAAAAATCGACTTTTCTAATGGGGTTTTCGCAAAAAACTTAAAAATTACCCATTTTATTAAAAATACTGTGAAAAGTAAAATTGTAGGTTTTAAAAAGACAAACTAAATTGTTTTATTAAAATTTTTCTACGACCAATGCGAACCAGGCACTGATCTCGAAGGATAGCCAATGCTTGTTACCTGCGCGAAACAAAAGTTACAATTCATGGGTGAAAAAATAAGTTTGTGCGCAAGCAAATCGAAGGGTAACGCGCCTGGCGCCAAAAAAAAGTAATAAAAGCAGTCCCGGATCTAGGAGGGGGCAAACGGTGGTGTCTGCCACGGGTCACACCTTCAATCAAGGGGCGGCAAATTGAAACATGGAATGTATAAGAAAGTGACGATTATAAAAGAAGAAACCCTTTGTTTTGGTCGTCTTTTAATTTGTTATTAAACATAGGTATTTAAAAAGGAAGCAATTTTTTTTGCTCTTCAAATTTTTCTCAATAAAAAGGCCGGGCGGGGCGGTATATGGCAAGTTTTGCCCCTCGTTACAAAAATAAAGATCCGGGGCTGATTAAAAGAAAGTAAAATAGGTAAGTATATGAACTAAATGTATTACATAAGTTTTACCAATGTAACTGAATTAATGAAATGTTATCACCTGATATGCTACTCTGGCAGTTTTCAATTATTAGAAAGTAATAAGTATTTTTTTTAATATTCTAATAATAATATTGACAAAACCGTTTACGTTATTTATTGTAGTAACATTTTAAATTTTGTTTTTAAACCTGTCTGTAATATGTTCTGAATTCTAAATGTGTAATGATATGTAAATGTCCAATTTTTCTCTAGCTGAATTTTATATTATTAATTTAGCCACCATAATACCTTATTTACCCCTTTTTTAGTGCTTTTTATCACTATAGGTTAGCGGCCAATTTTAAAATGTTTTTATGCCATTCTTAGAAGTTGTAGGACAGACATTCTCCTGCTCCGATATTGCGAAACCACGACATTGTTTTTTGACCGATTCCTTTTTGTCTCCTTTATCTTGCCTCGACTTACACCATTCTACAAAATGAAACAAAAGTATTGGACCCAGATATGTGATATATTTTAAATTCTTACCTTAAAATATCGGAATATAAAATCAGAAATGTTTTAACGCTCTTTTGCAAAAGTACTATATATTGGTGGATGCTAAAGCAAAATTTACCTTTGATTTAAGTTCAGAACATAAATAAAAACCGTATTTTGCATGTTTGAGTCACCATCACATTTTCATTCTTAAATAAATCGCTAAAAAGCCTCAAAACTAAAAAAACATTGTTGCGTATGACTCGCATGCCGCTGTCTATTAAACTGAAAATAAAACATACCCAAAGTTTTTTAAGATCAGGAAAAATTGTGACTTTTCTGAACACGCATTCGTGTTTAGTAGTCCAAAATACATCACAGAATCTGGCTCATATCCTTTTTTTATCAAGTGACATTAAACTCACGATATTAAATCATTATTCCTGCCAAGGTTACCCAGGTAATCCGTTTACCATTTTTTCAAAGATAATTAGGCAAATCTTTGTCCTTACTCACTGTAGACGTATAGTGTCCATGATAATTTTTTTATATCACTACCTAATTTATATTCGTAAAGAAATGTAAAATATTATAAATTATTATATAAATATATAACGATTATTTTTCTTTACACATTAAGATACTGAGATTTTAAGATTTTTAAGTTATTTAATGATTTAAAAAGATTTAAGTCCGGTACTGGACATGACTGCTTAATGAGCATGTACCAAAACCTTCCGGTGGGCCTCGAGTTTGTTTACTGTGCGAGGTCGTAAAAATCCGCAGAAGGCAACTAGGCTCTGTGTATCTAAATGTGAGGTATCTATTGGACCAAGATACGGCGTGTTAATGGACAGCTTTTTTCTTTAAATGTAAAGCCTAATAGCTTTAAAGTCAGATTTCAGGAAAATGCGGTATATTTTGGGAAAAACTTATAAAATCTTTTTAAAGTACCTAATCAGGCCTTTCTTTTTCTTTACTAAAAGAAGTTTTTAGCATGAAAATTGAAAAAGTTGTGATAAACATAAGGTCAGTAATAATTTTTGTTTAAGAAAAACATTAAAGACAACCCCTAACTCTTCC
Source organism: Listronotus bonariensis (assembly GCA_014170235.1). Classification (NCBI taxonomy): domain Eukaryota; kingdom Metazoa; phylum Arthropoda; class Insecta; order Coleoptera; family Curculionidae; genus Listronotus; species Listronotus bonariensis. The sequence goes on along the minus strand of JACEGR010001822.1, from coordinate 113,991 downwards.
CTAATTAAAATTAACCTTTACCCTATATGCTTATGCACTTTGACTAATTTTAAATGCCTAATTTCAAAAAATTTGGTCCTAAAATGATAAACGATATTTCACAATTTCATATTTTACATCCTTTTTTTTTAAACAACTCCGAAAATTCTTGAAATTATAAAAAAAATTAATTGCAGCTTTTTTAATGGTAAAATTGTTTCTATGCGTTGATTTTCTATACACTGAATATTTGGCGAGATGTAGTTAAAATCTTTATTTATGAACGAGCACCCCTGTTCGAAGCCCTTTAAATTTACCCTAAATAAAAACCAAGGGATCTAAAGGAAATTTACTTTCAGAGCAACGTAGCTCTTAAAAAGCCCTACAAAAACTTTTAAAAAACTTTCTATTATTAAAAATGAAGGAGGTACAAAAAAAAAAAATTTTCTTCGAAAAAATTTGAATAGGTCACTTCGGAGCATAATATTCTACATATTATTTTTAAAATGATGCATTTTAAATTGTTTAAATTCTTGGACGAATTAATAGTACAGGTAAAAAGAGAATTGTAAAAGAGTGAAGCACAGCTTTAATAAAGGGGTAGTTAAGGGGTTGTTTTCATTGTTTATTTCGTAGAAAAAAATTAGGTACTGACCTTATTTTTATCATAACTCACTTAATTTTAATGCTAAAAAAGTATGATTATGTACTTTAAAAAAGTTTTACAATTTTTTGACTTTAAATCTATCAAATTTTGTATTTGACAAAAAACAGCTAACAATTAACACTTCGTATCTTAGTTTGTATTGGTTGTAAAAAAATTATAATAAAATAATTTTGTTTGTCTTTATAAAACCTACAATTTTGCCTTTTACAGTTTTTTTTTTATTAAATGCATAATTTTTAAGTTATTCGCGAAAAACCCATTAAACTGTTGATTTTTTGTTAAAAAAAGTGTTACATTCATACAGTTAGTTTCTAATAGCTTTAAAGTTATTAAAAAATAATAGTTTATTTTTTTTTAAATCTGAAAATAATTGTTCACAGGTAAAATTGAAAAAAGTGAAATACTAGTACTTTGTGATATTAGGAAATTATTAGAATTAACATTAGAGTTTAAACTAAAAACTTAAAGGCCACTACATAAGTAACTACAAAAACACATAAATAAAAGAAATTTAATATAGAATAATATATTAACATTATTTTAATGGTTAGAAGTAAAGCAAGCCTGCCGATCAAATTTTAATTTTTCAAAAAAATAAAATAAATTTTATGTCATCACTTGTAGTCGAAGATCCGAATAGATAGCGACCCCATCTGTTTACCGAAAAAAATTATTGTAAATTATTAAAAATAATTGTTCTATTTCACAGTCTGCCATATTTTATTAAATAAGGCTACATTACTTCTAAAGGTTTTTTTTACGTTTTTTAAAATAAAATTATTAACTGCTAATATATTTAAAGACCATGCACTAACTTTCTAAAAACCTATTTTTTTAAGAACAAATAAAAAGTTTTCTAATTATTGCACACTTGGATAACACTACTATTCCACTGTGTGTGTTATTTTGCTATAATGCTTGAGCAAGCTGGTTTGGTACATCGGCGAGTAATAGAATAACAAAACAAGCAGTATTAGTCACGCATGCCGGGATTTAGTTAAATTGCCTCTTTTTCTCACATTGTCTATGTGTTATGTTATTTAGCTCAACCTGTATAAAAATGTATGTTTAAAGCTCTGCTGTTTAACTGTTTAAATTTCCTTTAAATCTTTTCCAAGATAGCGCCACGCAGCCATGTTGAAATTTTCATTTGTCAATTTCACCCTAAAATAGAGTATTTTCGCATCAATTTAATTTCCTGAAGTTACATTTTATAAAATTAATCCATTAAAAAATAAATGGGAAAACACTAAAGAAATGTACTGTAATGTACAGAGTAGCGTTTTTTCGTTGATCACGGATTGAAATTTATATTTTTTATATCTTAATATTAGTTTAATTTACCCATCTTGTGTTAGCGAAACACGTGTCACAAGTTGTGCATAAAAGTGGAACTTTTTATCAATCAAATAGTGTTTTGTTTGATTTATTTACATATACCTATAGGGTGATTCATTTAGAGGTACTACAAATCTCTAGTACCTTTTTTTGGATAGATGAGAGGGTCTAAATTCCAAACTGGCATCGTATTTGTGTTCAGTACTGTTTGGCATTTTATCATGGAAAGACTTAGCCCCCGGCATAACGTCTAAAACTTGTTCACGTGTATTATGAAAATCATCATTATCCGAGGAATGTGTTTCGTGCGCTTCAAGCAACTTATGGTCCACGCATAATCAGCCTACTTAGCTGACTATTTGCTGTACCTTCACAATAATTTAAACTTCAGTTTTCATTAAAATAGGCCACTTAGTGCAGAAAATGTAGCGGCAGTAGCTGCGAGTGTACGCGATGATCCTAGCGCTCGGAAATTGTAGCTAAAGAACAAACTACAAAAACCTATGACACGTGTTAACTTTATTTAAACAGTGCGTTTTAGAAGCCGGTTTTACATAAAAATAAAAAAGGTATTTTTTTCCAATCCTTGTACGCCTTTTTAATGAATATAACTGTATCTTTTACATCCTATTAACACAATAAATTTGTTATATATCTAAATTGATCGTAAAAACTTGCCCTACTAAAGATTTAGCGTCATAACCTTGACCTTTGTCTGTTATGTTTTCTATAAATGCGATCAACACTTAACACATAAACCGCATGTTGACAAGACATTTCGCAGACAGTTCGAGGCATCGACGAGCTGGCCATAAAAATCCTAAAGCCCTCTAATGACCGCCGAGAATGAGTTCGTCCCTAATAATATCGTCACTTTGCTCTCTATTTCCACTCGGGCTTTTAGGAAAATGGCCGATCGAATCAGCTAACGATCCATAAAAATACCACTAGATGCACCAAATTTAATTCTAATGAAGAGTTAGACCTTACCGAGTTTTCTACGAAGGTTGTTCGATGCACTTCAATTTACTTTAGCGAGACAAAAAAGAAGGATAATGGGGTTAGGAATATTAAATTATCGATCGTTTGTACTTCAAACGAAAATAAAGCAGTAACATAATGTATTAAAAAAATCCACATGTATTTGTAATGGTGGCCAAGCACAGAAACTAATTATTATTTACCAAAATCTTTACAAAAAATCGGAATACTTTTGAGCATATCTCAAAAAATCAAAATCTTGCAAACAAATTTTGGAAATAATTTGAAAGAAACATAGGCTAAAGGACCTAGGTCGATAGACATTTGTACTGTTATGTATGTTTATCCGTTCAAATGGTACAATAAATTACATTAGGTAAGTTATTTTTAAAATTTAAAAACTCGAATTAAAGAATGTATTTTAAAATACGTTGTACATCGTTACTGCGACTTCTTTTTATATCTTTTATAAAATAATATGAGCGTTATAAGTTTATTGCTTTATAAATATTTATAGCATCTTTATTCACATTATAACTAATTTCCAAAGCATTTACAATAAAAATTGAACCTAATACTTAAGTAAAAATATCAGTATAAATAAGGCTAGTTCTACACTTAGTTTTTTCATATTTCTGAACTAAAACTTTGAAAGAATTATAATTAAATTAAAATTTTATCTTAACAAACGTCCGCAGTGGGCAAAAGTCCGCAATAAAAATAGAATACGTTAAAAAAATTTAGGGCTATTAAGTTGATGTTTATGGAATTATTACATTTAACAAAAAATATAGTTAAAAATTTAATTGTACAGATGGATCCATGATTATAAGGCCAGTTTATCTTATCAATGTATTTTTGTTAGAAAAAATGTTTTTCTTTTAGAACGCTAATTATAGGCTATTAAGTATCTGGGCAAAAATCCGCATAAGGCTGTGTTTATGTTGGAGCTGTTTTAAGCGTGGTCAGCAGCGCGGCTCGACTGAAGCATCCTGTATGCTACTGTACCATAAAGGTGATTTTGTCAAGCCGCGTTTTTAACCTCGTTTCTCGTAGCTGCGACATAAACATACCCTAAGATATAAAGAATAGGTATTCTAATCCTACAATGCATCATTGAAAATGTGTCAAGCGGTCCCCCACCACGAGTGCGTCAGACACACTACCGGCAAATAAAGTATTTTTATGCGAATTAATAACAATTATTTTTTATATATGCAATTAAGGATCCGGTCAAAAATCCGCATAAGGCTGTGTTTATGTTGGAGCTGTTTTGAGCGAGGTTAGCAGCGCGGCTCGACTGAAGCATCCTTATGTTACTGTACCATAAAGGTGATTTTGTCAAGCCGCGTTTTTAACCTCGTTTCTCGTCGCTCCGACATAAACATACCCTAAGATATAAAGAATAGATATTCTAATCCTGCAACGCATCATTGGAAATGTGTCAAGCGGTCCCCCACCACAAGTGCGTCAGACACACTACCGGCAAATAAAGTATTTTTATGCGAACTCCTCCAGTAATAACAATTATTTTTTATATACGCAATTAAGGATCCAGGCAAAAATCCGCATAAGGCTGTGTTTATGTTGGAGCTGTTTTGAGCGAGGTTAGCAGCGCGGCTCGACTGAAGCATCGTTATGTAACTGTACCATAAAGGTGATTTTGTCAAGCCGCGTTTTTAACCTCGTTTCTCGTTGCTCCGACATAAACATACCATGAGATATAAAGAATAGGTATTCTAATCCTGCAACGCATCATTGGAAATGTGTCAAGCAGTCCCCCACCACGAGTGCGTCAGACACACTACCGGCAAATAAAGTATTTTTATGCGAACTCCTCCAGTAACAACAATTATTTTTTATATACGCAATTAAGGATCCAGGCAAAAATCCGCATAAGGCTGTGTTTATGTTGGAGCTGTTTTGAGCTAGGTTAGCAGCGCGGCTCGACTGAAACATCCTTATGTTACTGTACCATAAAGGTGATTTTGCTAAACCGCGTTTTTACCCTCGTTTCTCGTCGCTCCGACATAAACACACCCTAAGATATGATAAAGAATAGGTATTCTAATCCTGCAATGCATAATTGAAAATGTGTCAAGCGGTCCCCAACCACAAGTGCGTCAGACACACTACCGGCATATAAAGTATTTTTATCCAACACTTACATATAATATCTACATAATTGATCAGATTTTGAGGATATAAAGTGTACTATAAGTCACTAGTGAGCTAAAGTACCCTTTAGCTCACTAGTGAATTATAGACTATTTAATATAACCCGTAGTTACCAACAAAATGCATTACAACCAAACAAGCTTGCTTTCCAAAAATACAAAATTTTGTTGCTGGTGTTGACAATGACAAGTAACAAATAATGGATGACGTTTTCAAATTATTTTCGATATTAAAAACGATTTATACGAAAGTGTTGGATAAAATTTTGTATTAGACACGTGAGTTATTACATATAAGTCACTTAAGAAAATTACCTTTTATTAAAAATTAATTAAACTTTTCTTGCGTGACTTATATGTAATATAACTCTACTTATCTAATAAATAACTATTATGCGACTTCTCCAGTATTAACAATTAGTTTTTAACAATATATGAGGGTTGTGGTACTCATTAAGTATACATATGATTATCTTTTTTTTTTATGTTAAATAGTCAATTCTTAATATAATAAACTGGGAATGAACGAGTTTTATCCTATAAAAACCTTCTTTTAGCAATTTTTGGGTGATCAACTTATTCCACTTTGGTTTTTATTTACGTATTAACAGGCTAATGGAAAGTATTTACTTTGATCACCATCATTGTTATTTATTTAAATGGCTATAAATTCATTGATAAAGTAATGCTTTAATAAAATAATTTTGTGTTAAAAATAATAACGTTGTAAGATTCTAAATGATGATGACACACGACAACAAAATAAAAACATAACTGGTCTTGTTCAGTATTGGCAAGTGTATTTTAGATCTAACCTAAAAATCCTTTTGTTTCTTTAATCTTTTAATTCCTCGATTAAACCTAAAACTAATACACACTTTATAAAACGGGGCAAAAAGGCATGTTTCCAGATTTTATAAGAAACTACGTAATATTTGCAATATTGAACACACATTTTTAATAAAAGGGTTAATAATAGAGAGTAGAGAAAAGACGTTCTTTTAACGATTTTTTTTTATTTTAAACCATTGTATGTACTAAAAACTTTTATTTGGAATTGATTGATATTTTTTAGGATTTAGTTTATTCATAGTAAGTTGTGAAAAAATGATAGGCTTTTTCGAACAGCACAAGTACCTGCCAGACGAACTGAAAGGTGGGGCTGATTTGGATGGCCATATTTTCAAAACTAATAATGTTAAATGTAGCCAATTAGGTGTTTTCTTAAATCTTTTCAAAGATCTTTTTAACGGTGAGACTGGTTATTATATACAGGGTATGAAAAAAAGTATTTTTTTATGAGGCACCCTGTATATTATATTACCATTAAAAATGTCCTTAATTAGTTATGAAAATATGGCCATTTAAATTAACCACACCCTGTCAATTCTTTTTCAAACCTTACTTTGAATGAACTAAATCCTGCTGACGCTGGTTATCGTGCCCGAGGCCTAAGACTCCTGCTACAATACCAAGCGTCAAGCGGCGAGAGGAGAGCGGCAAGTGCAAGAGCCTTATGCCGATGTTGTAACAAAACGTTATGATAACATCAAGATCAGAGGCAGCTTGACGCTTGGTATCGTAGCTATAGCCTATAGTGCGTTATTAAACACACCGGCAATATCGGTGCCGGTAACGGCGTCGATGCCGAATCCTTACATATAAATAAATTATTATTTTTACACATTGCCCGGCCCGACTTATTTTCCGCTCCCGTCGCCGGCTTTGATTTATGCAGCCGGCGCGGCGCGGCGCGTTGAACTCGACAATCGGAAGCCTCCTCCTCCGGTTTGTCGATTTCACTGTTTTATTTGCTGTATTCCTTTTATGCTTCAGAACCGCCCAGAGTGGCTTTCCAGTGACGCAAACAGAGCGCTCCCGAGTAGCTCAGGAGCATTTCGTTCTACTTTATGGCGTTCCAGTGACGGAAAGTGTTATGCACCTAAGTTACTCCGTTTTTCTTTCCTCTTACCCCTCATGCACCTACCCCTCTTTTGGTTTTTGTGCTTCAAACGTGTTTTTTATGGTTAAGGATGGATTTTTTAAAATTATTTATTTAAAATGGAATTAGATATGAAAAAGAGATTATTATTATAAAGCCAAGAAAGGTTAAAAACAACGAAATTTTAAAATTTCTTAAAGTATCTATCTTTCCTTGCCTAAGGATGCGTTCCAGTGACTAACTTTTTAGAGCAGTTCAAGAGCTTCAAGCCCTGGAGCGTGAAGCACAAAAATTTTCGTCACTGGAAAGCCACCCAGAACGACACCATAAGTGTTCCTTTTACAATTTTTTGACATTTTTTCATGTTGTAGAACCGTTCTTGACACTATTGACAGTTCAGAGAACGGTTCTACAAGGTAAAAGGAATACACTCAATATGTACACTTTTACACAAGTTTCGACTTGCCGGTGCCGAGTAATGTTTTGATGCGAGTTCTCTGTTCATTTATTAATGTCTTCCCAGTAATAATTGTCGTTGCTAGGGCGGTTTGTGTGTTTTGTTTTGTTTGTTGCATTTTTGGTGCTTTCTTCTAAGGAACAATAGCGCAAGAAGATAACGGTTGTTGAGAGACCTATAGCGTAGGTCATTCCCTTACCACGGCTAAAAATATAATAAGTTGATACCGGTATGTAAAAAAGCAATGTTATACGGTACCGCTGACATTGCCGGTGTGTGAAAAAACGCCCTAACGATCTCTCGCCCCGTAACTGCGAACTTATGCCCTGTAGGTGCTGAATTTCTGGAATAATACAAACTGACGAAAATATAAAGTTTTAGGCTTTTTATTTTAAAATTTAAAAATTAATAATTTTTTAAAACTCCAAAATCAGTTTCACACATTTTTTGATACACCTGTAACAGTAATAACGTCCTTGGACTTGGTTGTTCGGCTTAAACCAGACCGTCTTCCACTCTCACATAGAAAAATATTTTGTGAATAATTAGTAAACCTTAATAAACCTTATGGTCAATCAGTTTAATTGTGCCTTTCTAAGACCAACATAGGAATTTTCATCGTTTTTGGGGCGACTTTACCATTAAATTTTTTTTTTTCAGAGCTGTAAAACTATGAAATTGTTATTTATACTACCACACCACCCATAATTATTCATTCGATATAAATATGTATGCCTTTAATTTGTCTCCTACTTTTTAAGCGGAAAGTAAAAAAATGGTAAATTAATCAAAGGCTTGGGGCTCATTCCGACACACCTTTATACATAAATATCCATTTTCCCAACCCGTCCTAATGAACTGTTTACACGTTTATCCCAAAATTTGAATTTCCAATAGCCAGAGGCTTTTACCATTAAGGTTCTTTGTTGTTCAAAATTAAAAATAACCTGTGGCTGGCTTTACAATAAAGGATTTCTGATTACTTAGTTTGTCCTATAGTCTTTTTTTTAATTTGTTGCATTTAAATTATATTATCTACCATTTTATATATGGGGTATTCAAAAATGCACGACGAAATTGCAGGAGGTATGAGGAGAATAACTCCTTAAAGAATATTAAAAAAATTAAATGGGGTTTGTTTTTCTTTTTGTAATTATCTTAAACTAGCTTAAACTCCGTCGAATTCGCCGGTTTGGGACAGTTATTTCCCTAGCAATTAAAATTAAGCGCCTCTAGCGGATACTTTTAAATTCTTCTAGTGCATATGACATTTGTTTGTCATATTTTGATTCATTATCCAGGTTTTCCAAAATTGAAGAATATTTTGTTATTACCACATAAGTGTAATAAATGTATCATTACCTCGTGCCGTTTACAGAGGGTTTTTAAAAGTAGTGTATTTTTGCAAATTTTTCCATATAAATCAAGATAATACTTTTACTTAGAATAGTCTGAATACCATTAAAATAGGGTCTATTGTGGTCAATAAGGATAGCAATAATAAATGCACTAAAATAAACAAACGCATTACACAGGTAATTTAAAAAGTAAGGATGGCACTGGGCAGCTGCAATTTTTATAAGATTTTCTGAATCCCAAATCTACAAATTCGAAAAATGTTTTGTTTTATTACATGGATGTATTAAGTAAATCAGTCTCTTGGGACGGTTTTGCAAGTTCTATTAAAAATTGGATATTAAAAAAATTACAGAGAGTGGTTCAAAAGTTCAAGTAACAATTTCTTTAATTAAATTAAGATAAGTTTATTTAGAAGCAAAACAAAAACCTTAAAATAAGGAACAGTGTCCCTGGGGACCACGCCACTGCATTCTACGAAAAAATTATATAAGAATCAGTTTTAACCTTTTTGATACCAAAATGGGACACCCCGTACAGCATTAACAATTACTAAGATTATTAACCATACCTAAAACAAAATACCAATTTAAGTATTTATAAAATTTTTCCCGTTTTGGGAATCCATTCAATTAACCGGATTTTATTCTTATTCTTAAAAATAAATAAGATATAAAAAATGTTAAAAACAAAAGTTATTTCTTTTGGTATGTGTAAATTAAATAAAATACAAAAAATTATATTAAAGCAGGTGGGGTATTTTTTCTCTTCAGAAATATTCGTTTAGGTGTCCGTGGAGACGCCACTGGATTTAATTAAATGAATTAAGTAAGGCCTAAATAAGCCACTTCGGACAATAAATAATCCTGCCAATTCTTCTTAACTTCGGTTGAGGAATAATTAGGCTATTATTAAAACACTGATTTTGTTTTTAAATTTAAACATCTTGTATCTTGGAAAAATGCATTTCTGGAAATATGTTTATATACACTTTTGAATAAAAATACACTACTTTTGAATAACACTTTGTATTTTTCTTTAATAGTTAACTTTGAATAAAAATTGCAAAGTCGTCCCAAGAGACTGATTTACTTTATACATCCATGTGGTAGAAATAAAACATTTTTCGATTTTGTAGATTTGGGACTTAAATTTGCAACTGCCCAGTGCCCAGTGCCCCACTGAATTTTAAAACAACCTTTATAAATGTGTTTGTTTATTTTAGTGCATTTATTATTGCTATTCTTATTGGGCACAATAGTACCTATATTAATCTTTTTTTAACTGTTCTAAGTAAAAGTATCTTAATTTATATGGAAAAATTGGCCAAAATGCACTACTTTTGAATAACCCTCTGTAATTTCTTAAATAACCTACTTTTAATCAAAATTGCGAAAATGTCCCAAAGTAATGATACAGTAAATGCACCTATGTGGTAAAACAAAATATTTTTCAATTTTGTAAAACTGGGATAACTTTGATTTTCGTCAAAAATGTGACTTGTTTATTTGCCACTTTGTATAATGTAGTCCTAGAAACGCTTAAGAAAATAGTCACAAGCAGCTTAAAACCAATAAAACTTTCTTTTAAGAGATAAAAAAAAATGCAAAAATCGGTTAAAATACAAAAATGTTGTGGGCCGTTGAACTTAGACAAAAAAACAGGGTAGCCAAGTTCATTTGCTGACCGGTTTATGTGCCCCTAAAAGCAATATATTCCTGCATGAAAAATAGAGTTTTCAATCATCTGTATATATTTTCTCTTTATTTTCAGTTGGATGGCCGGATTCACATGGGCCACTTTGATTATAGCGCTGGAGGCGTAGGCAGAAATATCTGCGAAGCACTTGGAAAGCTTGGACGATATTCAAACTTTATATCAGCCGTTGGGGATGATGACCAAGGTAACACAACAAGATTACATTTATTTGTTAAGCTTAAAATTTAGAAAAAAAAACATCTAAATGCCAAAAAAATAATACTCTGCTTTAAAGTAAAGTATAGGCAGTGGATTTAAATATTTGCCGCCCGTAAGCTATTATTTTTGCCGCCCCTGTTTTTTTAATTTTTTCGTTGGTAAAAAATTTTGAAGAGAAAAAAATCTGTTTTTGGTCAACAATTTTTAAGAACCAAAAAAAAGGTCCTCACTTTCATTTTTGTATTCCTACAATGTTTTTAAATCGAAATAAACAACTTATAAAGTAAATCTGCCACCCTAAGCTCCAGCATACTCAGCCTGTTGGTAAATCCAACACTAAGAATAGATTTTTAATGTAATTAAACCAAGCATGTCTCTTATATGTAACACATTTCTTGGTTTAGCTAGTCAGTTTAGATTTGTCAAAGTAAATAATACGAAATTCACTTATCTATCATATAAGCGTAGAAAAACTTCATATTGAACGTAAATTTTTTAAATCATAAAATAAAGTTTAAGTTAAACTATTAAAAAGTTGTACAGGGTGGGCCATATTTGACGCGTAAAAGAAACTTATATTTTTGATTGTTTTACACAAAAACTGACTGCCGCTTGCAAGGCTCAAATTTCAATCCGAACTCACTGGTGAAAACCATAATTTGCTTATCTTGCGTAGTTTACTTGCTAAAAAGTGTTTCTTTTTCTGGTTACAGATATGCTTTTTATTTTTTGTTTAAGGTTTTAGATTTGTTTATTTATTTTTTAAATTTTAAATAAGACACCTGTATATTTTTATAATTTTTATGAAGGTCAAAAAATTCTCGTTTTAGAATAGTCCAGTTTGTATTTCTATTTAACCGTTTGTAAAAAATTGCATATTATGACATTTATTATTATTAATGGGTAGAAAGTAGCCAATAAAAAAACTTAACACATTTCCCTTTAAACAATCTTAGATAAATAACTTTTGTATTTTATTGACTGCAATGGCCTAAAGCAATAGTTATTTATTATAAATGGGAAAAAAGCTTTAGATTTTAGCTCGAGGTTGTGGAAATAATAAAACGAGAGCTAAAATCTTAAATATTTCCTGTGTATGATACACAATTTTTTTCTGTGATGGGGAAAAACGACAACTTATATTTGAAAAGAAACAACATTAAAGCCATAAAATGCATCATGACCCACGGTACGTTAGTATTTAGGCTTTTAGCCTTCGTGGTTTGTCCAAAGATAAAAAAAATGTAAAATTTGAAGTTTCAAACCTGTCGACTAGTATATTTGAAACACAATAATTGGACCTTGTATTACAATGGAAACACTTAAGGAAATTATTTAGTATCTAACAATGTAATTTTGTAATTTGACGGATTACAAAATTGGAATTTAAAGTGATCGTTAATTAGTTATTTGGAATATTATAAAGTTAAAAAATATCTGACTGGACTCGAATACTACTAAGTTTTCCTACCGCAATTTGGAAACACCCTGTATATTTATATGAAGTTTTTTAAATATTTTTTATTCTAGAATAAGTTCTTAAAGTTTATTGGATAAATTGTGAGACACCCTGTATTTTTTGAGAACAAGGCACTTTAGGCAGGAGAAGAAGAAGAAACCACTTATTAAAACTTATAAATAAATAGTATATCTATATATTTAAAACGCAAAGCCATAATTTTCAGACACTTCAATAGAGACTTCTGCTGTACCAATTTACATGGTCTTTTTTAAATAATCCTCTGGTTACTAAAACGTCGTATCACTATTTTGTTTTAATGTTTTCCTTTTTTTCTTTAAAAACAACAAATGCAACGTGTAATGCCTATACCTCGGCAAAATAATACGTCAAACGCAGTATCGATGGGGATGGCAGCGACACATAGATTAATTTTAAATATTGATATATCGGAACTCAAATATCGATATTTAACTTCTCGATATATCGATATAACAATATCAAATATTTTCGATATTTGTGATAAATGGGACAAATTAAAAATTCATTTTGTTTTTACCTTAAACTAGATTAAACCCCATCAAATTCGACGGGTTTTAGACAGACTACGGTTGTATTGTCTCGATACTTCTTGATTAAATAAACTTACTAGTTCTTAAAAATCATGTTTATTATTAACATAAAACAAAGCCTCTGTACACTCTAGCAGTAACTAATAATATTAACAAGATCTTATACGTTCTACCTGGTTCTACCGCGTTTGAATTCCTACTACGCTACAACACCCTACCGTGCTGAAATGCAGGAGGATTTAATGGGAGTTTTTATTTTAGAACACTAAAAAATACTACTACGCGCCAGCACAAATATCGCGTAGGAATTCATAAAGTAAAACGCAGAAATCAGCCCTATAATTGCTACGCATATTGTAACCTGGGATGTTTTAAGTACAAGCAAATTTGTTTTTATATTTGGAATTCATACTGCATGGCAACAGGAGACGCTTCGCCCCCGCCTTAAATCTTTATACTTTATTGCCTTATTGCATTTAATTGAATCATACGGTTGTTTTCTTTCAGTTTTTTGTGAATTTTAAACGGTTTATAACCTAAAAGAAGTGCGTCAATGTTTGTTTTTTAAATAAAAAGTTTACAGTAGGACTTTTTCCATATAATTTTTCTTTTTGAAATGGCGCCTAGCTGTGAGTTTGACATTTATATCTGTCATTTCTTGTCTAAAATTTGGTTTATAATGTCTTACTAAAGTCCTCAAATTTTCATGAGAAAATACCAAACAATTTAAAAATTAGGAGATGAGGTCCTGAATTTAGACAAGCACTGTATAATGTTTTGTCAGATTTTTTGGCTCTGCTAACATCATTTTGTAATACCTCGTATCAAATTTAAATTAAAAGTTAAAATATTTATTAGCTTAATAAATAATAAATATAATAAATATTTGCTGTATAACCATAGTAAAAAAACAAATAAAAAAATAATAGCTTAATAGCCAATAAAAATGTACAATTACAGAACCAAAAGTTTAATTTTAATATTTTTAAAAATAAAATTGTATTTTAAATGAAACCGAATATGTTTCTAAAAGAACTTATAAACTATGACTTTTTCTAAAAATGGTTATGTATTAATTATCTCACTGTATTTGAGCTGTTTAATTCACTTTTACTGATTTGTAACGCTTTTGGGCACAGACCTTTTGTTACCAGGTTAAATTTTGTTCGTAATAAAATTATGCGTTAGCATGCTTTTAAATTTTTTCCAAACTGTAGCACAAAATTTATGTATAGTTTAGAGTGGTAAAGGGAGGTGATACCGTTCGTATTTGCTACTGCGTTTCAACTCCATAAAGGCGCTGACACGCAGTAGGAATTCACAAATCGCTTATGCATTTGCATGCTTTTAAATTCCTCCCAGACTGCAGCACTAAACTCACGTAGGGTTTAAAGAGGTAAATAAAGGCGATACTGTTCGTATTTAGTACTCCATGAAGGTGCTGACACGCAGTAGGAATTCATAAATCGCGGTTCTACCACGTTTTTACAAGCTTCTAGCAAAATCTATTCTAACCTTTAAAACTAGTCACAAAGGCGGGAAAAAAATATAATCAGGGTTGACCATACCGGGTGATGCATCGCTGGGCGGGACATAGGATATCCCATGTAATTTTTAATGGGGTCAATTATTGGCTCCCCTAATTATTTTAGAGAAAAATTCTAATGAAGTTTATTGAAGAACATGCAAATCTACGTCCATGGTAAAAACTTTAGATTTTTCGGTTAACCCGTTTGCTAGTTAAATGCTAATATATTTTTAAAAATTGTTACATTATTATCGCCTCATATTTATGAACAACAATAAAAATACCAGTTAGCGTGACATAACGTTGTAATTTTGAAATTTAGTACTTTATTATTATCAAAAAATCGTAGAGTGAAAAGAATAACTGTGAGTTGTACTACTGAAGAAAAAGTATTGATGATTAAATGGTACTATCAAGGAAATAGTTACCAAAAGGTGTCAGACATGTTCGCTGCTCAGTATCCGAATAGACCGATACCCGGAAAATCAACAGTCGATATTTAAAAACTATTAAAAAAATTGAGTCCAAAGGCACAGTGATAAATAACTGCAGATTTGAAGCTAGGGAGTATCAAAGAGAATAAAATGTAAGAGATGATAGAGACTTGGAAATTTTATTGCACGTGGCAGAAAATGAAGGGAAGGTGAGTACAAGGAAACTTCAGCAGGATATCATAGAAAAGATCAATCAACAGTGCTCCGGATTTTGAAAAGGCATAAATACATTTCATACAAATATGAAAGACATCAAGAGCTAAGGGATGGGGATGAAATACGACGGCAGGAATTTTGTTTCGATATGATGGAAAGGTCAAACATGGACAGGGAATTTTTAAAAAATATTTGTTTTACTGATGAGTGCATATTTACGTTAAACAATGAACCCAATCATCAAAATAACCGATACTGGAGCAAAGAAAACCAACACAGTAAATGTTTGGGCGGGGACTTTCGGACAACATATTATTGGACCATTTTTTCTTAATCAAAATTTAAATGCAGAATTTTATTTGAAACTACTCGAAGAACTAATTTTACCTGCTTTAAATGATGTATCCAGGGAAAATCAGGAAATATGGTACCAAATGGCCCGTGCTGCCCGGCACATAATACCCTGGCTGTTCGGGAATATTTACACAATAGCCTAGTTTACACCGCGAGGACCAATTAGATCCGTGGACCAAACCTAGGACTTATTTTTGTTAGTTCACTAGTGTTTACACCAACTTAGTTTATGGATCAATTTAATTCACGTTTAATCCTAGTACCAAAATGACAGCTGAGCATATGACAAGAACCTAACCTCGTTTTTATCTTTTAAAACTGTATCGCTTTTAAATTCCATATGAAAAAAGAATACGCAAACAGTTTTGGTTAAATATCAACAAAATTTTAAAAAATATAAACAAACAACAAAATTATTAGGTTAAGACCGAAATTCAACGTCTTTTTCATCGAAATGCGCACTGTCAAAGATCAAGGCTGTCATTTTGGTCCACTCAAAAAACTCCGACGTGTTTACACCAAGGAAAATCATATTTGGTCACCCCCATTTGAGAAGGACTGAATTGGAGTAGCAAATTTTAATACTCAAGTGTTTACACCGTGAATAAAGTACGCGTGACGTCATTTAGACCTCGAACTAAAAATTTGGTTCTCCCGGTGTAAACTAGGCTAATGCTTTTAATGGAAATGTTATTGGCCTACATCACACCATAAATTGGCCAGCCAGGTCTCCTGATATTTCGCCAAATGACTCCTGCCTCTGGGGCCATTTAAAAAGCATGATATACAAGGATAAAAATTACTCTAATCTAGATGATTTAAAAATGCTATTTCTGCAGAATACAATAAAATTTCAATTTACCAGTTGGCCAATGTATGAACGTCTGGGTTATTGTCTAGCAGTCAATGGAGAATTCTTTGAAAATTTTCTTAAATCTTAAGTTTATTTTCAACATATTAATTATTGTAATAATATTAATAATTTATTGAAGCATGTAAATCTTATAAATGTCATAAGTTCTTGAAATTTGTTACTCTAGTTTAGTTTAACTTAACTTAATTCGTTTGTATAAATACAACTTTAATCTTTTCACTGTACCATTTTCTGATAATAATAAAGCACTAAACGTAGATGGGAGGTTGGGTAGATAGGACTCTGTAATACTTTTAATAAAACCTTAGACAAGTGCCATCTCGTAACGGCGGGAATAAGCATCGTGCAAGTATGTTCAGAAATTAATGGTGCGTTCAGTCATTTTTCCTTGGTATCGTAGCATACGTTCTCGTATACAGAGTGGACTTTAAGTAAGAACCCCTGTCAACTTTTGATAAATAGTTGTGAAATGAAATTTCAGGTAGTTATACAGTAGGGACCTTAAGTTCTCTATAATATCGATAAAAATGCCAAAAGTATAATTAAAGCTGTAGATATTTATTTTTATTTGCAGTTTTTTGATAAAACGAAAATATATTGGGCCATTTTTGTAGTAGGTAAGTCAATACTAAATATTTACTTGTTTATTTGACTATCGGCTAAAAAACAAATGGTCGGTTTAAATGTTAAACTTACCAAGCAACATTTCAAGGTGCAGGAAGTTTTATGATCTTAACGATTTTATACAAAATATGTGATGAAAATAAAAAGAAAACCCGTCCGTTTTTTGTTTAATACGTCAGTGAAGCTTTATTGAATTTATAACTTATATGTATTATTATTATTTTTTAACCGATATGTTACTGACTTTTACTTTTAAACCAACAAAGTATTAAACAATATTTATCCCCAATGCCTTTTTTTGTGTGGGGTAATATAAATTATAGTCAATTTGCTTAAGATTTAGGTCCATACCTCATAATAACTTGAGAAGTTTATTGAAATAATACATATTTTTTAACGTAAATTGAAGAAGTGTGATCAATTACAGTGTTCGTTACACGAAGTTATGTCACGCTAACTGGTATTTTTATTGTTGTTCATAAATATGAGGTGATAATAATGTAACAATTTTTAAAAATATATTAGCATCTAACTAGCAAACGGGTTAACCGAAAAATCTAAAATTTTTACCATGGACGTAGATTTGCATGCTCTTCAATAAACTTAAATAGAATTTTCTCTAAAATAATTAAGGGAGCCAATATTTGACCCAATTAAAAATTACGTGGATTTGAAATCAAATTTATTTTTGTTTCAAATTAAAAAAAAAAGTATTTGTCGACTTGACTTTGCAATTTTTTAAGTATTGGCTTTACCGCGTTAACATACCAGTTTCCCTTTGATCAATAAGTTAAGCGACATTGGGCACGGTTAGTATTTAGTTTAGATGGATGAGCGCTTGATAACATCGTGTGCCGTTGTTTTTTTTAACTTATTAAATTAATAAAACTATTATTAAGGAGGCAAAGCTAAATTTTTAGCAAGTACCTATGAGAGAGAGTTGTACTATAACAATTTTCATGATCTTTTTTCCTTTGGCAACTGAGATTTCAACAGATTTTTTTCTGGTTTTGTTGCCTATTCTTTCTACAAAAATATTTTTTTTACCAATTAGGATAAATGCGCTTAAGTGTAAACTGTACCAGAGTCGTCAAAATTCGACTTTTGAGAAAAAGAAAGTAGATGTTAGCTAGGTAATTCTTGCGACTTTGTAACTGAACAATTATGTGGCTGTAAAAAGATAATAAAATTTACTTATGTCCTCCCACAAACCTTAAATACTGCGGCAACACGTGCCCAAAATATTGCATGCAGCTGATGTCAAGCTACATTTGCATTATTCGAGCACGACAGGTTGCTACTATAAGGGTTTAGGCTACTATAAAAAGCAGAGGAACCTGTACTTTGATTTATTTAAAGCGTTACAGACGGCCATGCAAAACTGTAACATTGGTGAGGGATCATGGTGAGTTCTGGTGAGTTAATTTTTTTTAAATTCGTTAATAAAGCGAAATAATTATTAACTAACCAGAACTCACCATGGCCCCCAACGTGACAGTTTTGCATGACTGTCTGTGGCGGCTCAAACCAATCAAATAACAGGTTTCTGTGCTTTTTACTGTAGTCCTCAGGTTTTATGTGGTAAATGCACGTTGTATGTTGCGTATTAAATGTATCATTGGTAGACGACCGCTTAACAAAATACACGTTATTTCAAAAACGATTTACTTGAATCGAGTGGTCGTGATTCCCCTGCGGATTTTTTGTCGTCAGAACTCACTGCAACAACATCAGGCAAAATATGACAAACAAATGTCATAGTGCACTAGGAGAGTTTAAAAAGCATTTGACAGAGGCGCTTAATTTAATTTCTAATCACTGTCTAAAACCCGTCGAATTCGACGGGGTGCAATCTAGTTTGATTTAAAATCTATTGGAGTACTTATTTAGCTGGTTTAAAAAATTAAATATTATTATTTACGTTATTTTATTAAATTATTTAAAGAAACACCATAAATTGACTTTAATTTTAGTAGCAAATGACTTTGGTTATCCCTTAAAGTAAAAAAAAAGTAGCATCATTAAAATTTGATTTGTCGTCTTTAAGCTTTTTTTAGTAATTACATTTTAATCTGTTTATTTCTTTTAATTAAAATTGACTGTTACCTCTGCGGACATTACCTGCCTAGGGTTTGTTTTAAAAGTATTTGGAAAACTGTCTTAAATTGTAAGCACTTCAAGAAAATGTTCAAATCAAGCAGACATTTTCTCTTAAATTTAGACTTAAACACGTCTTTTAGAGGAGTGCAATTCTAGTCTATAAAACACGAAGATCTAGAAATCTAGTTACTTTTTTGGATTAAAAAGTTTTTTTTTAATTAAATAAGTTGCTTCTTATTTTGTACTAGATAAATATATAAATAAAAACAGATATAATACTAAATTATTAGATTTACACAAAATGCGTGAAATAAATAGATTTGACGTGGTATTAATAAAGTATTAAAATATAAAATTTTAACAAAAATGGTTTGCTATGAGCTATGAGTATGACTGCAGTGCCAGACAAAATATAAACTACGGCGGGCTGTCAGAGTATGTTTTTATCATAGATATCTCACATTTAGATACACAGAGACTAGTTGCCTTTTGCGGTTTTTTACGACGTCGCACAGTAAACAAACTCGAGGCCCACTGGAAGGTTCTTGGTACATGCGCATTAAAAAGTCATGTCCAGTACCGGACTTAAATCTTTTTAAATCATTAAATAATTTAAAAATCTTAAAATCTTGGTATCTTAATGTGTAAAGAAAAATAGTTGTTATACATACCTATATAATGTTATATATAATAATATATATTATTTTACATTTCTTTACAACATAAATTACGTAGTGATATAAAAATATATCATGAACACGATACGTGAATAAGGACAAAGATTTGCTAAATTATCTTTGAAGAAAAGGTAAACGGATTACCAGGGTCTCGTTGACAGAAATACTAATTTTAATATTGTAAGTTTAATGTCACTTGATAACATAAAAAATATATGACCCAGATTCTGTGATGTATTTGGGACTACTAAACATGAATGTGTGATCAGAAAAGTCACAATTCTTTCCTGATCTTAAAGAAAAAGTGATGGTGGCTCAGACATGCAAAATACGTCTTTTATTTATGTTCTGAATTTTAATCAAGGGGAAATTTTGCTTTAGCATCCACCAATATATAGTACTTTGCAAAAAAGCGTTAATACTTTTGTTTCATTTTGTAGAATGGTGTTAGTCGAGGCAATATAATGGAGACAAAAAGGAATCGGTCAAAAAACAATGTCGTGGTTTCGCAATATCAGAGCAGTAGAATGTCCGTCCAACAACTTCTAAGAATGGCATAATTTTTTTTTAAATTGGCGGCTAACCTATAGTGATAAAAAGCACTAAAAAAGGAGGTTAATAAAGTCTTATGGTGACTAAATTAAAATTAAAAAATTCAGCTAGAGAAAAATTGGACATTTACATATCATTACACATTTAGAATTCAGAACATATTAAAAAGATGTTTAAAAACCAAATTTAAAATGTTAGTACCATAAATAACGTAAACGCTTTTGTTAATATTATTATTAGAATATTTAAAAAATACATATTACTTTCTAAAGAGGTATTTAAAAAAATGCTTTCTTTTTTAATACCTATGTATAATAACAAATTAAAAACGACCAAAAAAAGGGTTTCTCTCTTACAATCGCCACTTTTTTATACATTCCATGTTTCAATTTGCCGCCCCTTGTAGGTGTCACCCGTAGTAGACACCACCGGCACCGTTTGCCCCCAGCCCTCCTAGATCCGGAACTGCTTTTAATACTTTTTTTTCTTAAATACGGCAAAAATTGACATATAGCGTATTAGACGTTTTTGATGTAACTGTATTTTTAAAATTTATTTATATACGGGACTGACTCAACGTCCTTCAAGCGGAAAAGCGGCGATAAATTCACATGATTCTGCCCGAAACTTTGTTTCGCGCCAGGCGCGTTTCCCATCGATCTGCTTGCGCACAAACTCATTATTTGGCCATAAATTGTAACTTTTGTTTCGCGCAGGTAACAAGCATTAGCTATTCATCGAGATCAGTGGTTTGTATAATATGTTAATAGCAAGAAACAGAAATATAATAGAGTAAGTGCCCGTGAGCGGTTGACCTTCGTCATTTTGTAAAAGCTAAAAGTTTGTTAGCGCATGCTTCCAATATAGGTAGAAGCGATGGGAGACTATAAATTTTGACTTATCGTGGCTTTGGCAGGAACGAGGTACTAAAGGTTAGTTAATTAATATATAATAATAATACATAACTTTCCTTATTGTGTAAAAGCCAAATTTTATACATGCTACTTGGCTACCTATTAAAAGATATGTTCCCAATCGGCCGCCAATTTTGATAGTTCTAACCCCTTTGCAGACAAACATTTTTGTGTGACCCTATGGTCTGATGAAGGTTATTTTTCTGTTATTTAACAAAATATGACAAAAAGTCTTATATTTAGATAAGAGTTGTGGGGTTTCTAAATAGGCATGTCCTAAAAATATTTCGATGTATACAGAGGTTTCCAAAAACACTTTTTTAAAAACCAACCTCACACAAATACCGTTTTTGGGACACTCTGTATACATCAAAATATTTTTAGAACATGACTATTAGGAAACTCTACAAATTTTATATAAGACTTTTTGTTATATCTTCATCAATAACAGAAATATTGGACATCCTCGGACCATTGGGCTACCCCAAAATGTTTATTTGCCAAGAGGTTGAAACTGACAAAACTGTCTGGCGAATAAGAAAATATCTCCATAAGCGGTGTCCAGATCAATAAA
Source organism: Listronotus bonariensis (assembly GCA_014170235.1). Classification (NCBI taxonomy): domain Eukaryota; kingdom Metazoa; phylum Arthropoda; class Insecta; order Coleoptera; family Curculionidae; genus Listronotus; species Listronotus bonariensis. Next base: position 92,299 of record JACEGR010001822.1, on the reverse strand, counting down.
TATTTACGTTGTGCGTTGTATTTGACGCAAATTTGCTCAGCAAAAAATGGTGGGCCACGCTTTTCTTTTTGAAAAATAAAAATTATTTTTAAAATTCCCATTGAATTTGGAACAAATTTGATATCTTGACTTTTCCCGTGTGTTGTATATGACCCAAATTTGCTCAGCAAATTTGCATCAAATACAACGCACAACGTAAATATTTATTGATCTGGACGCAGCTTAAAAATAGGTACCCAAGTAACACAACATAACATTCAGCTTTTAAAAGACGACATAAGTTACGTTTTAATTTATTAACCTTTGGTACGTGGTACCTGCCAAAGCCACTATGAATCAAACTTCATAGTCTACCTATGTTGGGAGCATGCACTGACCAATTTTCAGCTTTTACAAAATAACGAAAGTCTGCTGGTTCATTATTATCTCTTACACACGTAAAGTAGGGGTTTATGCTAGTTTGGGAACTCCTTGTTTAGGTATCCAATACAATTTTGCCTGACCTGACCCTTTTTTTCTGGTTTGGTCACCTCGACAAATTGTGTATTAGTCTGGTGCCGTGCATGCAATTTATTTTTTATTTTTCATTTGTAAGTGGAAAATTTATAACATTTGCACTCACTTTTTCTGCTAATATTTTTACAGTTGATAACCCGATAACTCTGATGTCTAATTTTTTTAATAATATTAAAACAAAATAAATATAATAATAATCTTTCTGGTTAGGGTGCGATTCACCCTTAAATGTTAGGAGTGAGCCAAATATATTAATTGATACATATATCATTTTAAACATCATTTAATCCTTATCATATCCCTTAGTTTAAAATAGCTCGCTTTTACAAGTAATTAAATATTGTAATTTTAAAAAATAAAAATTTAAATTTTGACAAACTGTCATATCAACGAAAATAACAGCAGAGACCTTAAACTTGACAGTTGTAATCATGGTCGAGAGACCTTTAAAATAAAGTAACACTTTACACATCACATTTTTTTATTTAAGATTTTGAGTGTGAGTCTTACCTCTGATAGAGGGTTGCTGTTTAGGGGTGAAAGTGGCAAAAAATGTTTCCCCTAAAACTAAAAATTGACGTATTCAAGCTTTTGTCCTTAAGTGACCCGGAATGCCCAAAATTAGCTCTGTTTGGATCCCAATGGCTACTTTGTATAATTTAGTTGAATAAGAGGCTTAATTATGTCCCTAATGGTACACTAAAATAATATTTTCTGAATTTGCAACGTGGGACATTGCCATTGGTTATTTTTTGCCACAATCAAACGTGACAAAATTTCAGCTGACTTTTACAAAAGTTGTGTAAAAATATAATGTATATTACATCAAAAATATATTACTGTTAAATAATTGTTGTTAATATACGTAACATGTTCAGTGTAATATCACATATAAATTATGTAGGTAAATTTAAAAATATTTTTCACATAATTTTTATAAAAGTCAGTTGTAATTTTGTCACTTCCTCCTGTGGCAAAAAATATTCAATGTTCCACGTTGTAAATTTTAGAAAATATTTTTTTTGTAAACATGTAAACTGCCAATTTTTATTAAAACGAGTCAGGAATTTATTTCTTACACCCTGCATCTTGAAAAAATATGCATTTTCGGATCTATGTTTATATGCACTATTTTTTTAATATATAAGCGGCTCATTAACAAGCCCTAAATCTTTTTAATTGCAATCAGTGGCGACGAGTACGTGGTTGCACGGGGGCCCATGCGCCCAAAGAGGCGATATGCATAGCTGCAATGCACGCATATGAGAAAACAATTTTGTTTTTTTTTGTTTGTCCTTCAAAACTGTTGAAAACTTTCTGCTATTAAGTAAGAAGAAATGGAGTAATGGGTAAGTTATGTGTACGTAACAGCTGAATAGTACCAGAACCCTTCGACTCTGACGATCCGCGGGTGATAGACTCTCTAACGCACCGAGGGTGATTGAGTTCAACAGCGTGCAAAAGAAGCCATCAACCCACCACAAGCTACAAGGATAAGGTTAAGGATCAACCCCCAATCAGGAAGAAAAGATCGAGCGCCTTAGGGTGAGTGTCCAACTATTCCTGTTTCCATTTCATCCTTCCCGGTTGGAAAGTTGTAATTAGGTTAAGTTAGATAAGGAAACATTTCGTCCTGCCCGGTTGGCAAGATTGAAATTTAAATTAGTGAAAATCAATCAATCAAAGATTAAAAATCAAATATTAAAGATTAAATATTAAAAATCAAATAATTTAAGAAATAATAATTTACTAATTTTTAACAAAGAAATATATATTTTAAGTCAGGAAGGAAATAAATTATTTTAAACTTAAATATGGAGAGAAATAAAGATTTAAAAATACCTTAGTTTTAAGTAGTTTATAAGTAACAAATAGAAAGTACTTTTATTCGAACTTTCTTTCACACTTTTATTTTTAGTAAAAGAAATTACTAAAAAAAAATATATAACACCGAAATTTTATCAATAAAATTACTAAGATCAAAAATTCTATAAATAATAGATATTATTGATTAAATTTTAATTTTATGAATAAAAGTAAGACCGAAATTGACGAACTTATTGGTTAATTTTTCAAAAGTTTAACACTAAAAGATACCAATAGATCAGTAAACTCAGCAATCACAATGGCAAACGAAAATCAGCCAATTAATATATCAATTATTAAAAATGTGTGTAGATACCAATTGCACCATTCAGTGGCAACGCAAACACATTAAATAGTTTTATATCAGCTGGTAATTTCCTATTTACAACCTATGGGCCAATTAAATGATCGAATTTTAAATGATTATTTATTAAGAACTGTAAGAGTCAAATTAGTTGATCGAGCACAAATACTAGTAGGTTGTAGAATGGAACTAACAACATGGGAGCAAATAAAAATAGCCTTATCAGATGGTGGTTTTGGTGGTAAACGAAACTTAGAATGCTTAGAACAAGATTTGTTTATGACCACTCCATTCAAAAATGAACGTCCTTTAGACTTTGCTAAAAGATTACAAGTTCTTAGAAGTAATTTAGCTCAAAAAATAAACTCAATACCTGCAAACGTAATGGATGCAGATACTAAAATCATTCATTTGAGACAGTATGATCAAGTTTGTTTAAGGACTTTCATTCGAGGTCTAACAGGGCATTTACAAAGCATAATTAGATTAAAAATCCTGATTGTCTAGAAACTGCTATGACTCAAATTACGGAAGAAGAAAACTTCCAATATTCTCAGAATCTTTTTAAATGCCCAGTACCACAAAAAAATATGCCAATAAAAAATAACCAAATGAGACAATTTAACCAAAACATGACTTATACAAATCCAAATTTACATTATACACCGAGACCTATGTATAATAATAATAATTATTTGCAAAATCAAAATTTTTATAGGCCCAGACAACAAATGCCAAATTTTTACCAATAAAATCAAGCATACCATTAATACTACCGATGAAATACCAATACACGTAAAATCATATAGGTATCCTTTTATCCACAAAGAAGAAGTTCAAAGGCAAATAGAAAAAATGTTAGAAGATGGGATCATCCGACACAGCCAAAGCCCTTGGAGCAGTCCTATTTGGGTAGTTTCGAAGAAGCCAGACGCTAGTGGGAAACAAAAATGGTGGATTGTATCAGATTTCAGAAAACTTAACGAAAAAACGATAGACGATAGATATCCGTTACCAAATATTAATGATATACTTGATAAACTTGGACGTTGCACTAATTTCTCAACAATCGATCTTTCATCAAGATTTCATCAAATTGAAATGGATCCAAAATCAATCGAAAAACAGACAGCGTTGAAAATGGACATTTCGAGTATGTGCGCATGCCCTTTGGCTTAAAAAACGCGCCTGCAACCTTTCAGCGAGTAATGGATAACATATTACGCGATTTGCAAGGTAAGGTGCCTTGTATACATGGACAATATAATAATATTTTCTACCAGTTTAGAGGAACATATTAAACATATAAAATTAGTATTTGATCGATTAAGAGAAGCTAGATTAAAAATACAGTTAGACAAATCAGAATTTCTTAGAATCGAAGTCAAATTTTTGGAACACCTTATCACTAAAGAGGGCATAAAACCTAATCCTCGCAAAGTAGCCGCAATTCAAAAATTTCCATTGCCAAAAACTGCTAAGGACATCAAATCCTTCTTAGGATTACTGGGATATTATAGAAGGTTCATAAAAGGATTTGCAAAATTACCAAAGCCATTTGCTAAATGCCTAAAAAGGGAGCAAAAATCGAACATACACCCGAATTTCTGGAGACCTTTAAAATTTGTAAAAACATTTTGTGTAATGACCCCATATTGCAATATCCAGACTTTGAAAAACCATTTGTATTAACTACAGATGCATCAAATGTTGCAATTGGAGCTGTTTTAAGTCAAGGACCAATTGGGAGTGATTTACCAATAGCTTACGCATCGAGGACATTGAACCCAGCCGAAATTAATTATGATACTATCCAAAAAGAATTATTGGCAATAGTTTGGGCTACCGGATATTTCCGACCCTACTTATTTGGGAGAAAATTTACAATCGTTACTGACCACAAACTACTTCAATATTTATTTAACATAAAAGAGCCAAATTCAAGACTAGTTAGATGGCGCCTCAAGCTCGAGGTACGATTACGAAATACGCTATAAAAAAGGAAAACAAAATACCAATGCCGACGCGCTATCGAGAATAGAAATCAACGTGATAGAAAATGACTCAACTGTTGGCAACCCCGGAGATATTAACGGCGAAGTAGAAAAATATATACGCGAAGAAGAAAATAAAGAAATAAGCTCCGAACAACTTTAACAAATTAAAGACATTCTTGGCCCAGAAAAAGAAAAAGCAACCACCGAAAAAATTAAAATTATCTCAGATATCCAAATACGAAATCCTAGAATTTCAGATTCCGATACTGTTCACTCAGCAATAGAAGATCCAATATTAAATATACCAATAACCGAAAATTGCTTAAATACTTATACAAATCAAGTAATTTTTAATTTAAAAGAGAATGGACATTACCATATTATAAAAAGTAATCCGTTTCAAACAAAAACAAGATACACGGTTTATTTAACAGCAAAATTATAGAGAAGAAATTATAAAGTTTTTTAAAGAATATTTAAGTCCTACAAAATTATATTGTTTGTATGTCAAAAATTCTGAATCTAATTTAGCTTATCAATTAAGTGTCATATTACCAAATACTTTTAAAAATCACTCGTATAAATTACTTTTATCAAAATTATTTTTAAATGACATTACCGATGAAAATAGACAAAAAGAATTAATTACTTATCATCATAATAAATCTCATCGTGGAATTAACGAAGGACTTTTATTACTGAAAAAACTTTATTATTGACCGAATATGAAAACTGACCTTACTGAATTTATAAATAATTGTGATACATGTCAACAAACAAAGTACGATAGACATCCACCTAAAATAAAATTTGCTTTAACACCCACACCAACACAACCTTTAGAATCCATTCATATGGACACCTTTCAAATTTGTAATATCAAATTTCTTACGATAATTGACGTATTTTCACGTAACGCACAAGCGTACCTACCCGCTTGAACCAACTTGTACGGCAACCATAATTTTAGATAATTTGTCGACCTTTATCAGTCACCATGGCCTACCTCAACAAATAACCTGTGACAACGGGACAGAATTTAAAACATCTTTACTTTTAGATTTTTGCAAACTTCATAAAATATCTATTCATTTTACGACACCTTTTTCCAATACCAATCAATCAATCCATTATTATTCCTAAATTATCCTACCTTATATTGGCACTAACCTACACCAATACCAAGAAGAAGCCTGCCAAGTAATTGAAGACCTTCACCTTTGCGAAAATCAGCTGGAACTAAACAAAGAAGATTGTGTGACTTCCCTTATCCGAAAAGCCGATAATCAAAACTGCGAAATAAGAAAAGTTCATATACAAGTTCAATAATTAAATCAATTTCTAATCAATATATTTTGGTAATACCCGCAAATGAAACAATTAAAGTGCAAAAGACTTTTAATAACAAAGACATAATATTTATTGATTATCCAAGTTTAATAAATATTCCTTTAAATTGTGGAATACAAATCAAAAATACCCAATTTTGAAATCGAGAAGATATAATCAATAGCATACCGTTTTCATTGCCGAAAATAAAACTCAACGATTTCAAGCCTCATTAATTGGAGGAAGAACCAATCAAACTGCAATCAATCGATTTGATCAAAATAAGAAGCCTTCAAGAACAAGCCAAACTATTGAAAATTCCTGAAGCCGACGATGGAATTCATCCTGTTACCTGGAGTTTATCTACCTCTTTTATTATTTTACTAATCATACTTTTGATCATGTTTGCATTTTGGAAAGTCTACAAGAGAAGGGCACTGTCCAGAAAGAAGAAAGAAGACATCCCTATGTACCATATTCCCGAAAACAACCACGTATCCCGGTTGTTTCCGTCTTCGGCGGGAGGAGTTATGTGCACGTAAAAGCTGAATAGTACCAGAAGTTCACGGAAAGCCCGCAGTCAGCAGCAAGATAAGACCGAGCTTATAAATTTAACCCATTTTACATTTGTTAACTATTCTTAATCCATTCTTTGTACTTGTAACAAATAAAATTGATTTTTTAAAAACGGTTTCCGTCGATAATTAATCATAACTGGTAAGAACCTTTCTTTTTGCTCTCCAACTATTTATTTTTTGCTAAAACTAGATGAGTAACTTCGCATAACGTCTATATTTCGACTAGAGGATATAATTCCGAGTCTTTTTTCCAATCCCGGGATTCCGGGCCTAGGCACAGACAATCCCGGGATTTGAGGGTAGAGTACAGGGTGGCGCCTTTTCGTACACTTTGCAGTGTATGGCGAAAACTAGAAAAGATAGAACAAATCTGATTGTGCGATCTCGATCCTGATTTTTGGATCAAATTTAGTGGTGAAAGTAAATCATGGTTAACTTGATTTGTTTTGAGTGTTTTTAAATTTTGTCAATTTGGCCAGGCACTTGTTACTCGCTTGATATTAAGGGTAGAAAAAATGTAAATAGGAGATTTTTAGGGATTTTTACGCGGAATTCAGTGGCGTACCTATATTTTTTCGGTTGACTCTTATTTTAAAGTAATAACACAAAGTTGTTTTTTTAATCGAACCCTCTGCATATTTTATTATTATTTGAAAGGTCTTTCTAAAATTTATAAGAAATACCACATTTGATGTATGTATTTTTAATAGTTTCGGAAATATAGTCATCCTAAAAAAATTTGTGAACAAGACACCCTGTAAATTATATTACCGTTGCAAAGATATTTCAAAGTGGTTTAAGAAAATACCACATTTGATATATTTATCTCGTATAGTTTTGGAAATATGACCATATAAATATAAAAAATAGTAGATATACGCATTAAGATATGGAAGCTCATACTTCCAAAACTGTTTGAGGAAATTATTTTCAATTTGGTAAATTATTTAGTCTTAAAGTCTTTAAAATGCCTTTTTATGTTAAAAAATATACAGGGTGATTTATTTTTATAGTGCCATTTTATCATCGCATTCCTGACGATGGCTATATTTCCGAAATTATGACAAATTAAATATATTAAATGTTGTATTTTTTACGGCTTTTTAGGAGTCCTTTTAATTGGTGGTAAAATATACAGGGTGTTCTATTTTAAAAACCCCACTTTGTGCTATAACTTTAAAACAAAAGTCAATAGAAAAATTATAGGTCCGACACTGAATTCTATGTCAAAATTTAAAAACTCTCTGTATCTCCAAAACGAATCAAGTTAGCCATGATTTACTTTTACCATTAAATTTGTTTTAAAAATTAAAATCGAGATTGCGCTATCAGATTCGTTCTATCTTTTTAGTTTTCGCTACACCCTGTACAAAAAAATGCAAAAATATTCAAAAATCAACTTTTATTTTTAAATTTTTTTTAGAAAATAGTTTTCTTTTTAAAACCAAAAAACTAATTAAAGTATAGAAAAATCAACTTGATACATATTTCTTTTGATAAAGACATTACTACAGTCAAGTCGCCTTGAGTAAGGTACACTGATCTCAATGGATTGCCAATGTTATAACCTGCGCGAAACAAAAGTTACATTTCATGGGCGAAAAACCGGTTGGTACGCAAGTCAGTTGAGTTGAGAGAGGCGCGCTTGTGGCGGCTTCGGTTGTATCGGCAAGCGTCGATCACCGGAGTTAAGCAGTGAAATGCGCGCCCATAATTTGGAGTGGTGTCCGGCGACAGCGGTGTTTCGGGCAGCGGCACACGGTGTTCTGCTCGGGGATGCGGACCGAGCAACAACCATCCAAGTTATGGAATGAATGGTGTGTGAATGAGAAGGAGTAGGGGTCAAGGTACAATAAGCCTTCAGGCTGCAGTGCACCACCTAGGGGGCGGTCGCTGGACCTGGGTGGGATGACCCCGAAAGGGTGAAAAAAAGTCAGTTGAGGGTAAACGCACCCGGACCCAAACAAACTATTCGCATTATAGGAAAGAATTTGTTGACCGCGTCCTGCTTTTCTGTTCGAAGTACGGTAGCTAATGAGCGTTACGGTCAGACTCATGATATAAAGATAAAGAAGATATGATTTATAGCGAGCTTAAATTTGTCTGGTTCGCGCAGTGACGTCATATGGTGACGAATTTTTATTTACGCAACAGTAATACATATCTTTCGTCGGTGATGTTGGATTCTAACACTGTTTAATTTATTTTTGGTTGGTATATTATAGCGATTAGTTATTTCTTTTTCTTTATAGATTAAAGTCGTTAATGTGTACTTCTAATTTCTCGTTTCTGTTTAAAATAAAACTTTTTGTTGAATGTTAAATTATATTTACATTCTTAGGAGAAAAATGTTTACCGACTGTTGGATGGAACATTCATCAAACTATCAGTCTATTAACTATCATACAATAAATAAATATTGGGAAAAACTGAAGGAAAGTATAAAAATTAATAATTCTAATATACAGTGTGTCCGCGCCTAAAAATTTCTGCAAACCTAAAATGCAAGCAACAATTATGAATTTTTTGAGTGGTATACGAGGTATCTCAAAAAATATGAATTTTCTTCAGGAGAAAAGTACTGTTATTTTTGACAATATTGAAAAATATTTTTAAGAAAAAATGTTTAGTACTAAAAATATTATTCAAATATGCAAACTCGTTTATTAACAAGAAAAAACTTTTTCTTTAAATTTTTATGTTATATGTTATAACGAGTGATTCTGTTTGCTATTGAGTTATAAAAATTTACCATATTTTTTATTTTTGAATTCTTAAAAATAAAAGTTACACTAAAGACGGCTTTCAATAATTTTATTTAAAAAATATATATACAATCAACTAAACACATAACATTATGACTACTACAATTACTTCATAGTAATTCATTGAAAATAACCATAAAATCAAATTGTAAGTCTACAGTACATACGTACACGGATGGACTTTACAATGGGACAAATGGAACAAAAATTTAAATGCTCAAGAAAGTCGTATATACTGCTCTGCTTCTTAAAAAAAAATTCACATTGAGAAGTTTGTTTTGCTTTGTAGAGGGGCTCCAAAACTACAAACATTTGAAAAGGGATCAAGAAAGCTGCCTTTAGTTTTAATATTTTACCAAAATGTAAAATAAAAAAGTTTTTAGATTTGAATAAGAATTCCACATCTAAAATGAAATATAAAATAAACTTAAGTTTTATTTAAGCCTCATATTTTTTTCGTGTTTTACACCTTTTTTACGTGATTTACCTGATTTTAGGTACGTTTTTTATTTAAATATATGTGTACGTAAAAAATGTGTAAAACATTAAAAAAAAAATATGATACTAAATAAAAATTTTGCTAATTTTATGTAAACATTCAGATAACGGATCCTCATTTAATTCTTTTTTTTATCTAAAATTTTGCTGAATTATTAAAAATAAAGTTAGTTCTGGTTAGTGAATCTTGTTTTTTTAAGAAGCAAAAGCAGTTGCCATACCTACACAAATTTCTTGAACATTTAAATTATGTTGTATGCTACCGAATGTGGTAGTCACCGATAGCACCAACAATTTTTCTTTGATCCCTTTTCGTAGCTCTTTCTTTTCTGTCTTCATTTTGGGGCATCATTGACGGCTTTAGAGGCAAATGCAAAGTTGGTACAGCATCGTCCTTTAAGCCTATGGTTTTTGTTGAAATACCCAGTAATTCAGCCTTTAAGTCCCTTTTATAAGAATCCTTTCATCTTTTGGAAATCTAAAGAACATTATGTCCTTGTACCTTTGTTTTGATTATTTGTATTACACATCGCCACTGAACAACGCATTTTGGAAAGAAATATTTATAAAACCAGATTAAACCGTTTCAAATATACAAATCTCTCAACAAATCGCACTTTCATCCGCACGTTTAAACCACGTTTAACCTAAATCGTCACCAGATGACGTAGCAAAAGCACAGCGAAGCTCCGCCCACCTGCGCAAGATCATATCTTCTTATTTCTGTGTATCCTGCTGTGTATCCTGGGTCAGACCGCGGACGAAGGTACGGGGTGCCGGTGTTTGTATTTTGCCAAGGCTTTTAAGTGCGCATGTTCGTCCACCCACTGCGCGCGGTCGTAAAAATCCGAAAAATGCTTCTTGCCACTGCGGATCTAAATGTAGGTTATCTATGGTAAGGTACCTTTAGAAATAAAAACAAAACAGTATTTCGGCAACATCGACATACCCTTACATAACCTCTAGTTTATCGCATTAAGACATTTGTAATATTTTACAATACAACAAACTTAAAGCAATAAACCCTATAAACCATAAAAAATAAAATAACCAAAATATACTTTTAAAAAAACATGTTTTAATGCAAAATTCTAATAACTTGCGTGATGCGGAATGTTGCTTTTTATGATTTATTTCTTCAAGTAAAACCGCGTAAAACTGACTAAAATTAGCTGGGAAATAAAAATGGTCAACTTTTAATTTTTGTTGGCATTAACAACTCGATAAATTGACAGGAAAACTGAGTGCGTTTTGTTTTAATTAATTATTCTGAAAACAATTACATTTATTTATTAATCCCGAAAATCCCGGGATTTAATCCAGAAAATTTCGGGACTGTAAACGGGGCGGGCAGTGGCGAATTTACGTATTTGCCGCCCGTAGGCTATTAATTTTTGCCGCCCCTAATTTCTTAAATTTTTGGTTAAGGAAAAAAATTTAAAGAGCAAAAAAATAATTTCTTTTTTTTGTTTAAAACTTTGAGGACCAAAAAAATAGGTCCTCACTTCCATTTTTCTACTCCTACAATGTTTCTAAATCGAAATAAACAATTTATGAACTAAATTTGGCGCCCCTAAAAATTTGCCGACCTAGGCTCCAGCCTACTCAGCCTGCTGGTAAATTCAATACTAGGGGCGGGATCCCGGATTTGGGATTTTATCCCCTAGTTTAGACTCACTTTCACCACGAATAACTTAAGAATAAATAAACTTATTACAATGCGGTTTCTTGCAGAAAGCCTTAGATGTTTTTAAAGTTGTTTTTTAATATCTCTGCCATTTGGGTGTAGCATTCCAGAGTTAGATCGAATACTGAAATCCTGTATTCGAATACGAATCTTGAATACCGTGTCCTAAAAAGCATACAGTGTGTCCCAGGATAGGTGTTTTAAGAGGACATATGGATCAAAAATGTTTAAACTTTTAAGCAACATTTTGGGAAAATTGGGCGCATGGTCCAAAACTCAGAAATGCAAAATTTTACTTTAACAGGTGATATACAGGGCGAGTTATAACTAGAAATATAAAAATTGTCCAGAATAAAGTACTTTTATTTAAAAAAATGTACAAAATTGTATGAGTAAATGTTGTAGAAAATTAAAAAAAAAGTAACTGTTTAAAAATTCAAAAAGTTTTATTCCATTTGTTCTTTTGGAACACCTATTCTGGGACACACTGTATAGAAATAAGCATAAGATACGCAAATGATACAGGAAACTTAAAAGTTGCACTTTATTTGCTTAATCGCAAGAAAATGAAGAGTCAGGGGTATACATCTTTCTCAATAATAATGGCTGTGTTGCCCACTAAAGGGCCACTTGACCCAAAAATCTTAAATTAGGTATAGTTTTACAAGCGCCTTATTATATTAAATAAGTGTACCAAATTTCGTTTAAATCGGTTAAAGGGTTTCTGGGATATTAAAAAATAACGACATTTTTTAAAAACTTTAACGCCCTGGATCTCAGAAATAAAGCAAGCATAAAGCAGACATAAAGCCGGACATATATTAATTAGAACTTTTTTCATTAAAAAATAGAAGATTAGTCCCTTAAGATTCATACCGTAGGTAGAAAACACCATGTATTTCAGAAGGTTTTACATTAATGCCGTATTAAAGCTTTCAAGTAATAGGATTTCGAGGTAAAACTCTAACAGCACTTCATTATTTTCAAAAGAATAAGTTTTATTTATTAATATATTATTACGTGTGTGAGAAGATAAAGCTTCTAATTCTTTATCTGCCAAAAAGGATAAAACGGAGCAAAATGAACGAAGTGTGAGCTTTATTTTTATTTATTACTCGACTTTCTCGATTGTACGTTTAACCCAATTAAGTTTCATTCGTATGTTTCATCTCCAGGGATTTTTGTTTCATACTATACCGTTCTTAGCAACTTTAAAAAAGATTTCAAACATATTAGAGAATTATTGCAAGTTGCCTTATTAAGCTCGGGTATTATTAATACCGGCCTTATTTAAATAGTGCTTGTACCCATAACTTAGAGTTATTGCAAATCATGTTGACAGTACCATTAACTTAAAAAAGGCGAAAAATTTTAGTTGTTTTTTTTATTGTTTTGTGTTGTAGGGTTTTTTTAAAACACAATTACAGAAGTACATTTGAAAAAGCAAGGTTTTAGGTACTTTTTACTTCTAAAAACTTTTCGATTTTTTGGTCGTATTAAGGGAGACCTTATCCCACCATGCATCTACGCAAGCTCAGATGTCAAAATAAGGTATTATTAGTGCCTCACCTTATTTTACTGTGCAACATTTTTCTATTAATATGTGACCAAATTTTTATAATACAGGGTCTTTTTATGAAGCATTTTTTATTACTTCCTGACAGCTCTTTGCATTTAGTATAGTCGAGAAGTTGTGAAAACTATGGTTGATGGCTTTAACGATCCAAAGCGGCATCTAGAAGAAGACATTTATTGGATTTTTTCTGCAAAAAGAGACATACAATAAAAAAAAAATAAGCCGTTCAATTTTTTTCGCCAAATTTCAACAAGTATAAGTGATGGATTAAATATTATAAACTTTTTTGAGAGAGCAAAAAATTTTAATGAAAAACTTTTTTTTGCAGAATTGAAGCACCAATATTTATAATTTTTGTTTAACGTTGAAAATCGGATTTTGCGAGGTAGTCCTGGAAGATGTGCGGCCACTGTAGTCGCATAGTTTTTAAATAATTTTTTATGCAATTAAATCACTACATGGTATAAACAAAAGCCTTCCGCGTCTGCCTGTATGTTCAGAGTTTTATTTATATTTTGCCACCCATTTTAATTAACCAAAAAGGACAGAAAAAACGTCCTGTATAAAAGTTTCATACTTTTTCATCTATTATCTTTTAAAAGACACAAATGAACATCAAAGACTCAAGAAAAATTAAAAAGTAACTTTTTTAAATGGAACACCCTCTATATTATGTCACCATTAAAAAGGTATTTTAAAAAGCTTTACAAAAATACCACATTTGCTAAATTTATCTTTAATTGTATTTCCAATATGACCACAAGCATAAAGTAACGTACTTACGGTTAAGAGAAACATGGCATGCTAATATTTTCGTACCGCTTTGGCGGCAAGCTAAGCGCTGCCTGGCGGCAAGCTAAGCATTGTTGCCAGTTTGTACTTTAACTGCGTCGGTCGAAGCCTCATGTAAAATGAGCTGTGCGGAGACACGTAAACTTACTGCGTGTATCCAAGCAACGGCGTTTTCGATTTTCGGTAAAATTATAAAGAATTTTATTTCGATAAGGTGAGTTGTATTTGTTTCTAAAAAGTGTGGTAAATTGAAACAGTTGGTCTAAATAAGTTAGTTTTGCAAAAGAAAAAAATATAATTTGTTTTTAAAATAGAAACTAGGTTTACATACAGGGTGTCCAAATTTCGATGCAATTGCGTAATATCTTGGTTATTATTAGAGATAGAGACTTGCAGTTTTCGCAAAGTGTGCTACTTTTTGATGAAGCAAAATATGACACTAACAGATTTTTATGGCCTTTTTGTATTCGACATACAGGGCAACATTTTTTTTTTTTTTTTTCATTTTGGGACCCCCTCTTATTTCAGTTGTCTTTTAACAAAAGTAAAAACTGATGATAGTGTATATTTTTACGTGGAATCCAGTGGTGTAACTAGCTAGATTTTTTAAAAAGTTTATTTGTTAGTTTTTACTTTTGATATAAGTTAAAGGACAACTCAAGTACGAGGAGGGTCGCAAAATGGAAAATAAGTCGTTCGTAAAAAACAAAAAGAGCCATAAAAATATTTTAGTGTCATCTTTCGTTTCATCAAAAAGTAGCAACACTTGGCGAAAACTGCAAGTCTCTTTCCCTAATAATAACCAAGATACCCTGCAACTGCAACGAAATCCGGACACCCTGTATAGAGATTATAGCAAATTAATCTTCCGGCGGAAGTACTTGAACAAGGAGGCTATATTATTGCGTCGGGCTTCTATACAGTGCTGTATTAACCATTAGGCTGACTAGGCTACAGCCTAGGGCGCCATGAAAAATAGGCGCGTGACAGGGGAGTAATAGGCGCTAGGCATGGGATTTTTAGGTTTAGCTCGGGTGGGGATTTTTGGTGACTAATTTCTCTGTGAATAAGGTACTTTGGAATGAAATAGGCGCGAAAAGAAGGGAATGACTTTTTTTTGGTAATAAAATTTTATTTCGGGTGGTGAAGTAAGGCGCCTGGCAAGGAAAATAAACTTTTTAATAAGGAGCGCTCGATCCCATTTAATCCTATGTTCGCTAAATTTTGTGACGTAATCTTTTCCCGTAATTCTTTGTTTATAATCGTACTGGAAGGTTTTTTTCGAGGTTTTTGTGTTATTTTTTTGCTTTTTAGTCATTGGACTTTTTGTATATGTTAAGTTTTTACTGTTTATAGTTGAATTAGGTAGTTATTAGTACTTTAGTTACAAGAATTTAAAACCTGTAAACAGGGGTCACTGACCTTTGGATATGTTTTTAAAGGGAATTTACGTTTAAATCGTTATTAAGGGTAAGATACATTTTTTTGTGTTTTAGGTGATTTTATTTTATGGTATGCAAGTATTGCTTTATTTTGTCAGATAAAAAAATATTATGGCAAAAAGGTGACGTCACAAACATAACCTATATTTTCGGACAAATATAAAAAATCGAGCGCTCCTTATTAAAAAGTTTATCTTCCTTGGGCGCCCGGCACTCAAAATAGGCACTACGGAGGAAAGGAACTCTTTTTTTGCTCTTTAAAAATGTTTTGGTGGAAAATAGGCGCTCGGGGAATTCTAGCCTAGGGTGCCTCAAACACTTAATATGGCCCTGCTTCTATAGCGCCTAAACTATGGAAGTTAGAGGTTGTTTAAAGTGGTTCATAAATAAAAGATAAATGTCCATTTCTAAAAATATTTTGTACTCAAATTTGCGCTACCACAATTTGATTATTATTATTTTTTTAATTGAAGACCCCCAATATTTTTACATATTTGGGTCTCTTTCAGGTTTGTCTATACATGTGTACAATGTTAGACTTATTAAATCATAATTAAAAATTTTTTTATATATAAAATTATGAAAAATCATCGATTCAGGAAAAACTTTTCCCAAGTGGATCAAGAGGTTACATTTAAAAAAGAGTTAAATCTGATTGTAGAGGGTCACAAGATACCCTTTTATAAGTTTAGACTAATTTTAATGTACATGGTGCTCAAAAATATCATTACAATAATTAAAAATTCAATCGGCTTTTTTCTCTTTTTTTTTAATAGAACAAAATATTATTACTTAGTCTAATAGATCGTTAGCAACTAAACAATTTTTATAATAGGCTCTATGTATCTTTATTTTTTAGTTACTAGGACATATTAAAAAAACACTTCTTTAAAATAATTTTTAAGCAGAATGGTAATTACAATATATACGATTAATTTAAAAATTGGGGAAAAATATTATTACTTTAAGCTGTATACAGTCTTTCGTCACTGTTTTATTTAAAACTTTCCCCTTAACATGCTTATCTTCAAAAAGTTTTTAGGTGCATCTATTGAAAAATGTTGGGTTTGTTTTCTTCTCCTATGATAAACTTCCCTTGTCAACAAATCTTACCAAAAGCATTCTTTGTACACATTTTTCGTCTAAAGCTTTTTTGACAATTTTTTTAAATCTTTTTGACATCCCACGAAGGTCTATGCCTAAATACCAGAGTACCGTGGGTGTCGGGTTATTAGATGTTTAACCCATCGTTCCCCCTGTTCCGTCAACGTTGTCCAAGCACTGAAACATGCAGTTGCATTTCACAGCACCTTTTAGACAACGCGGTAGTGCCACCACGGTCGTCATTTTTAAATAACTACTACCTAAATATGTCTCCCCCGCTGGGAATCGAACCGCCGACCTCTGGCTTCGAAGATCAGAGCTCTGTCCACTAGGCCACGGGGAGACAATGTGCAGCACAATTAATACTAAATAATAATTTTTCTCCTTTTTCATAACTCATTTTTGCAATAATTTATTGTAGTAAATGTACACATTTTAACAAAATGTCTGTCTGACGTGGATATACGCACTGGTAAAATATGAAATTTGCGGCTTAAAAACCTCAGATAAATATTATTATCTTATGAATTTCAAAACATTCTTAATTGTAATAATCTTTATTACTTAAAAAGATTAAAGAAGATGAAATAAATCAAAAATAAAGAGAAGTAGAAGCTTTGAGTCTACTATAAAAAAATGGCTATTTTAAAGCTCTATTGGACTAAATAATAATATATAGGGTATTCCTTTTTTCTCTTTCACCCCAAAATTATGTAAAAATGATGGCGGCACACCCGGGAGTAAAACATTCCGGAGGTAAAATACCCCTCCATTCGGATCTCCGGGCGAGGGGTGCATCCAGGCGGCCTTCATCGAAAGGTTTAATTTCCTTTGCAAATATATGTGGGCTTAACACCAATATAAACTCCGTTCACCATCACCTTGAGTCATCTAAGCCCCACATACTGTTTCTAACGGAGACACAAATAAGTTCTAAAACTTCAACCAGCCACATTCTCGTCCCAGGCTACGAACTTCTTTCTTCTTTTTCGCCCACATGGGGGCGTGTGTGCTTACGTTCGCAACGATCTGGCTTGTGCTCGAGTTTCTAATCTTGAATCGGGTAGGCCCGATGTCCTTTGGCTCAAACTTTCCCTTAGGTCTTCTACTAAATTTATCTGTTGTTTGTACCGATCTCCATCTGACAATTCCTATGTCGAATTCTTTGACTTTCTTTCAACAAAGATCGACAGTATCATTTCCCAGTTTCCAATGGTCGAAGTAATCGTGCTTGGCGATTTCAATGTCCATAATAAGGATTGGCTAGGCTCTTCAAAAACCGACCCTCAAGGCAGAGCAGCCGAAATCTTCGCAGTCAGTAATTCTCTTACCAACCTTATTATGACTCCTACCTACTTTCCGAGAGTGCTAAATTATAGCTCAAACCCCTTAGATCTTTTTCTTACTTCTAACCCTGAACTTTATGAAGCATCTGTTACTGCCCCTCTAGGTCGCTCAGATCATGGCTTGGTTACTGTATCTTACTCTGTACTTCCTGAAGTAAATGAATCCATGCCACCACGCACCGTATGGCACTACAACTCAGCCGACTGGGATGGCCTTAGGGACTTTTTCGCCACGTACCCTTGGGACACTATCTGCTTTTCTTCCCAGGATCCTTCCGAAATCTGTAACCAACTGACCGAGTCAATTCTATTGGGCGTTGAAACCTATGTACCTCACATCAAGAAAACCATCAAACCCTCTAATCACAAACCTTGGTTCACTAAAACATGTGACAAAGCTAGAATTTTAAAACTTCAGGCTCACAAGAAGTTTCTACAGTCTCAGACGCTAAGGACTCCTTTGATAACCGTATAAAAAACAAAATACTTTCTTGCTCAAATGGCAGCAAATCCTTCTGGTCCTTTGCCAAAAACATCAGTAGAAATTTCTGTACCAGTTCTTTTCCACCATTAACTTTGGAGGATAAAATTATTTGTACATCTAAAGGAAAGGCCGAACTATTTGCTAAACAATTTGCTGCCAATTCAACCCTTCACCCCCTGTCAATCATCCAATTCCAACTGTTCCCCCAGTTCCTTACAAAATGCCCAATATTATTTTTAAGGTAAAACACATTAAGCGTATCCTTTCTTCTCTTAACACCAAGAAATCGTCTGGGCTAGATGGAATACCAGCAATCGTTTTAAAAAAATGTGCTCCTGAACTTGCACCTATTTTAACCAGGCTCTTTCGAATTTCTTATGACACGGGTATATTTCCAGACAGCTGGAGAGCTGCACGTGTCCAGCCTATTCCCAAGAAAGGATCTAAATCTCTTCCATCCAACTATAGACCCATTTCTCTCCTCTCAATGTTTTGTAAAGTAATGGAGAAATCCATTAACTCGCCAATTCTTAGGTACTTAGAAAAACATAAAATTTTACTTGACAGGCAATACGGATTTCGTCACAAGAGATCTACAGCAGATCTTCTTTTCTTCGTTTCACACAACTGGAACAAGTCTGTTGAGTTTCTAGGTGAGTCCCAGATCGTTGCTCTTGATATATCTAAAGCTTTCGACCAAGTCTGGCATGACGCACTTCTTAATAAACTTTCCTCCTACGGTCTTCCAACTAAACTCTACTCTTGGCTCTCCAGTTATCTTTCTAATCGACGTATATCAGTCATTGTTGATGGCCACTCTTCAAGCTTTCACGACATTAATGCTGGAGTGCCTCAGGGTTCAGTACTAGCACCAACTTTGTTTCTTCTTCACATCAACGACCTTCTTTCTTCCACAACCAATACCATTCATAGTTATGCTGACGATAGTACCCTTCACTCCACTTTTCAGGTTCCCAAACCAATCTCTCAACCCGACTTGGAAAGCAAACGCAGGGCGATGCAGGTATCTCTTTCACAGGATCTCAATTTGATATTGGATTGGGGCGCCAAAAATCTTGTTCAATTTAATGCATCCAAAACACAATCGTGTTCCTTGTCGCGAAAAAATCATAAAACACTCATCCTTTGCTTATGAGTGGCCAGGTTTTGCAGAGAGGGGACACATTTAACCTTCTGGGCATCACATTTGAGAATAACCTTAACTGGCATAAACACATTGTATCTATAGCCACCGCGACTTCAAAAAAGCTTGGATTTCTTTTCCGAGCCAAAAGTATTTTTCTCCTTCCAATTTATACACTTTGTATGTGTCCCAAATTCGACCCTCTCTGGAATATTGTTCTCATGTTTGGGGAATGGCATCCCCTACAACCCTCAGTATTCTTGATGCCATTCAAAGAAGGGCTGTTCGTCTTATTAATGATCCTTTACTTACTTAAAGACTTCCTTCTCTTGCCCATCGTCGAGCTGTGGGAGATCCATCGCTCTTCTATAGATACTTTTACGGCTTCTGCTCCGACGAATTATCCAGTATAGTCCCTCCTCTTGCAGTTCCCAACAGAGAAACTCGTGGTGCCGCGCGTATGCATCCCCATACAGTTCAATTGGACAGACCCCGAACTTCCCATTTCGTTCGTTCTTTTATCCCTAGAGTTTCTAGACTGTGGAACCTGCTGCCAGCGGAGGTCTTTCCTTCCCCCAAATCTTCAAGTTTTTAAGTCCCGTGTTAACAAACTTCCTCTTACCCTGCTTAAGACACCCACGGTACGTTAGTATTTAGGCTTTTAGCCTTTGTGGATTGTCCAAAGATAAAAAAAAACACCAAGAAATAACCGATTAAACTTTTGAATATTGTGGAGATTTTTGAGCACCCTGTATATTTAAATTAGCCTTAACTTATAAGAAGGGTATCTTTTGACTCTCTACAATAAAATTTAATACTTTCTTGGATATAGTAATCTTTTCATTGACTTGGAGAATTGTTTTTCTGTATCGATGGTTTTTTCATATCATATATATATTTTTTTATTTATAATTTATAGGGTCTAATATTATACAAATGTATAGACAAACATAGAAGGTTATGTAAAAATATTTGGGGTGTTCCAATTAAAAAAAATTGATCATTTTTCTGTGGAACAAATTTGAGTATCCTGTGTATAAACAAAATATTTAAAATAATTAAATAGACATTTATCTCTATTTTATAAATATCTTGTGAACGAAATCTCTAACTGCCATAATTTAGGCGCTATAGAAGTCGACGCACTAATGAAGCACCCTGTATTTATCATCCTGGCACGTTTTAACTTGTAAGGATGCAAGCAATTTAGGTAACCCATAGAATTAAAGTAATTTAAAGCAGAAAATACATAAAAAATATATTAGTGGTTCTTTGTTAAATGTTATAGTTATATCTTTATTAAATGTCCTATGTATTAGTAATTACTGTTAAAAATAAATTTATGCAATTTTTTTTATATCAATAAACATTTTTTATATTTTTTTTAACAGTGTATGCTGCTAAAGTCAAGAAAACGCATTAAAGATAGGCAAAAATGTACTTCTTTTAAAAAAGTTTGTGTATTTCTTTAATAACGACCCTAGAAAAAATGCGAATATATTTGCTGTAACGTTTTTTTTTGGTTTTAATTTTAAAGATTTGCAATTTTTACTTTTTAGACAACCTACGTAATTTCTTGGTTTCTAAGTGCATTTTATTGTCTATTTTATGTTTATTAGACGCAACGATGCCTATCTTAATGGTTTTAAATCAATTCCTGGTGATATTACCTCAATTTTAATGGAAAACTATGCAAAAGTGCGATATGCTTTTGTATATCTCTCCGTATTTTCTCCAATAAAGAACTTTGGGGACGTCCATAAATTACGTGCGGTGTTTTTCATATGTTAGACCTCCCTCCCCGCCTGGTGAGATTAGGTGAGATTTTCTTTAACCCCCTCCCCCTATCTAATCTCACGTGAGATTTATGATGGGAATACAAAACTCTTAATTTCTCGAACCGAAGTTGATTTTGTCCTCAAAAAACTTTTGAAAATAAAAAAAAGATCCTTCATCCAAAGGAGCAACAATACATCAAATTTTTCTGGGAAGGCCTGACCCAAAATTTAATTTTTTCCCTTTTCTACCTACACAAAAATTACGTGAGATTTTCACAGGCCCTTACCACCATTGTTAGATTTCGTGAGATTTTCCTCGATCCCCTTCCCCCTAAAAATATCTTACGTAATTTATGGACGCCCCTTTTCAAAAAAACACATTTTTAAACATATAAATTTCTAAAATTGGCAATTTTCTTATTTCGCTCCATTTAATTTGAAAGTACCCTGTGTAGTTTATTAGTTTTTAGATGCATTTTTTTTTTTTTTTTTTTTTGTTATCTCAACTAGGTACACTGGTCCACATTTAATGAGTTTTGACTCAGATTTAGGCGAATTAACTCTTATTTAATTAAAAAAAACAATGACAAAAATGCACCACTTTTAAATATCCCTTTGTAATTTATTTAATAATCATTTATTATCAAACTTGCAAAAACATTCCGAAAAAAAATTATTTAAATAAATTTATGGGCAAAAAACGAAACTTTTTTTTTATTTTATAGATATGGGACTTACGAATTCCTTTACATTTTGCAGATGCCTAGTGGTTTATTTAATTTTTAAACAACCTATATAATTTAATTGTTTTTAAGTGCATTTATTGTTGTTATATTTGTTTGGTAAATTGGCTCTTAGTTTCATAGTTTATCATCGGTTCTGGGTAAAAATACCGTAAATTAAATAAAAACTTGTAAAAAATGAACTACTTTTAAATAACTCTGTGAAATTTAAGGATCAAAAATGTGACTTAATTATTTAACACTCTGTATAACATAGTCAGTAAAAAGCAGCTTGAAGACAATAAAAATAATAATAAAGGTATATAAAAATACCTTCTAAACACCGTTAAAATTCGAAGCCAAAAGTATCACCTAACCATCTCGAACTCAATCCTACTTTATGTTTCGAACAACCAGCGACAGAGGCAACGCCGGCGAACAGCGAACAAATGTGACCTTGTGAGCAGTTACACTACCTTCGTCGCTTGTATACTAGTTAGAAGGAACAAATGCACAATCTGGCAACAAAAATGACTTACAGGTGCTATTTTAATGAAAAACGATTAAAATTATATTGGGAGTTTTCGCATGACCTGTCCTTAAATCGGCTATCCCATGATAACTCTTTAAAATTTCCTTACTCTATGCCACAAGGTAGTATGGTCACGGAAGCAAGATTTCAAGAAACTGTTTAATTAAATTTAGAATATAAGTAATTTAATATACCGGGTGACACAGGATGTTGTTACCCCCAATTTTTGTAGTTTTTAAGAGAGACTACTAAAAATTTTACAAAAATATTATAGCATAAATTAATATTTTTCGTCATTATTATTATTTTATATAATATTCTCTTTTCAATGATATATCTATACCAGAACGTTACTTTTTAAAATGGCACCAGAAAAGATTTTTAAAGAAAATTAAATGCCGCCATTATTTCTGTTTTGAATATATTTTTTTGCCAAGTAGGCTGTGAAAACAAAATATTGACCTATTTTATTTTTACAGGTAGTGACATATTCCATTTTCTTTAATAAAATACTTAGATTTCATAATTTCAGTTTTTAATGAAAATAATGAGAGAAAATTTAAAATTTGACCAACGTTTTAAATAGAAACACCCCTATCCCGCCATCTTGAAAATAAACAATATGTTGTGATACTTCATTGGAAAGAGATTTTAGTGTAGAATTTAAAAATATCCCAATAAACCAACTTCCCGCCGGCTGATGCTGGCACTTTGATGTTTGCCGTCACTATTTCATCGGGCCAATGCTGTCGCGCCGGTACGGAAAATCGAATAAAGTGGCCGCCCGGCCGTTTGTAGCCCGACTTATCGGATATGTGAATATTCAGTGCAGTTATGCCGATGAAAATTGCATACACCCGGGCGGATATTTCGGCTTTACCACTGGTTATCAGGAGTGTCAAAATTGTTGAAATAAACCCATTGGATTACTTTATTTTAAGTTTTGACACTTTTGTAACCCAGCGGTAAAGGGAATAAATACTTCCAAATAAGCCCTTTTATTATATTTGAGTAAGAAAAAAATATAACACTAAACTTGTAGGGATTTTCCTTCTTGTAAAATATTTAATATAAAAACAAAACTTTCGGTTCCTCATTTTACTATTTAAGTAGCTAATAATACAAAAATAAAAAATAAATATCTTTTATTTAGTTATGAGCACCTGGTCCAGGTCTTTAATTATTTGTTGTTTTATTTCCCATTACCTAAAATACACATACAATATAAGTTTAATAAATCCTAAAAACATAAAATTATATTCTCTTCTGCAAATTATGCATTTGCAGACAATTTTCAAAACAAAGTTTTTTCATATAAATAAAAATATTGTGACACAAGAGAAATAACGTGCAAGTGCAATTATTATAGTTTTTTGCTATAAACATGAATATAAAGCAGAACCAACGAGTCATCACATTTACATGCCAACATTCTTTGTTGAATCTCTACCTGTTAGTGTTTCACACGCATTGCCTATGAACCTTTTAATTTGGCTGAAAAGGTATATCACATTATCGACTAATGAAGTATAATATTAATGACATACCCTTGGTTTGGCCTCTTTTTATCTTACACACATCGTGTCTGCTGCATTTCAATTTCCATATCAGTAGCACTGCTTCAAACGGGCGTCCTTTCCTATAGATGCTAAAAAGCAGTATAATACCAAGTTACACTTTTGTACAAAAAACTTGAATGATGAGCCTTCATGTAGAGACCTAATATTCAGTAAAAATATTTGAAATAAACTGCTGCCAATAAACATTTAGGTAATAATTTATTGAACAAAAAAATGTTTAATGTTTTAATTCATAGTCTAAGCTTGAGCTTTTTATGACTATCCAACAGAGACATAATAAAAATTAAAAAACAAATAATAACCTAATTCTTCTTCTTACCTACATTTTAGGCTTTATTAAGTTCCCATTTTTTCCATCCCTCCTTAATTATAGGGTCCAGAATAGATAATCTTGAAAGCCTACTGATGAGAGAGGGGAAAAGCCAACATTTTTCTTGTAGTTTCTTCAGCATCTTTTTTCGAATAAGGCCATATTTTCTCAGCTGAAAAAATTATGCATTACAGCATACTTGGTAAAAAAAATATATTCAAACAGAAATAACACTTTATTTTCTTTAAAAATCTTCTCTGTCCGCCATTTTAAAAAGAAACATCCTGTGATACATAATTGAAAAGGAAATTTTATACAGAATACAAATATAGAAAAAAAATTGGGCACTTGCATTTAAAATAAGAAAGTTTATGGTACTAGGTAGCATAGGGAAAGCGCGGAAAAATAACAGATTTTTAATTTTATTTCTTGAAGGAGTTTCATCGTTATAACGAAAAACTAGTATGTTTAAGAAAAAGACATTTTGCACATTAAAAAAAAATGAAAATTATTTATTACGCCGTGTGAATGAAAAATTAAAATAAAATAAACTTTTTAAGGACTACTTTTAATGGTCGAGATATGAAATAAATCGCGCCAGCACCATCGGAACTCGAGTGGGGACCCCGTTTTCTAGAAGTATGTATTCATTTGAATACACACTCGCGGCGGGTACACTCCAGTCAAAAAACTTTGCCTACAACGATGACTAGACAGATAGGCAAAACCTGGTCCAGAATCACGCAGTGACGCTACCATACGAATTGTGTTCGTTTCATTAAAAACTAGGATAGAACTACGACAGCAAGCCCTATCGTATCCTGACTTCGTGATCCCTATGGTGGCTAATAACACAAAATAACTAGCTACGCGTTAGCTAGTATCTTCTTTGCTAATAAGCAAAACTTTTGGACCTGACGATAGCGGAAAAACCTCCTTAAACCTGAAGATATAATTTCCATTATACCTACTTACGGCCGGCATCGGCACTAAGCTAAAAGCTTTTTAAAATATCTTTATTTTTCTCGAGTTTTGATATTCATTTGTTTCTTTTTTTATACTTAAAAGATAATAGATAAAAAAATATGAAACTTTTGTACAGGACGTTTTTTCTCTTTCTTGGTTATTGTTAAAAGTGGGTGGTAAAATATAAATAAAAAACCTGTATGTATGTATGTATGCTTAGATCTTTAAAACTACTTAAAGGATTTTGATGCATTTTTTTGTAGATAGAATGATTTAAGAGAAAGGTTTATATGTATAATATTATGCTTAATATATTAGAAAACCACTGATAATTTTAAGATTTCTAAGGTAAAGTTGTAAATAAACACATTTGTTTCACTTACATTGCAAACACTGGCTGGTATAGGGCGGAGAATTGTTTGGGTTAGTTTTAGTTCTGGTTAAATCTAAATCTGGTTAAATTAAATGTAACGCGTGCGAAGCCGCGGGCAAAAGAGTATTAATTTAAATATTAAAAAAAAAAAACTTTTATACCGCCTTTTATGTCAACCGAAACCAGTAAAGAACCTATTCACAAAAGAATAACTTTTTAAAAAATATTGATGCAACTTTTATTATCGCAAAATCATATTTTTTAAAGTGTCTAGATTACACCAAATTTTTTTCAGATTTTAAAATTAATAATTAATTGAAGTGGCCCGGCAAACCTGCCGCGCGAAAGCCGATTTTTAACAATAAATAACGGAGCAGCTAAATAACATAGGCAATATGAGGAAAAAAGCATCTAACGTGAATACCGGCATGTAAACATTTCGAATTGGATTAGTCACATACATCCTTTGTTGTTGCTTTACTGTTCGATATTGCAATACCTATTTGCTGAATCAGTATAAATTATAAATATTGCAAACTCTTTTAATAAAATATCCTGCTCTTTTAGAAACTTTTATAATATTTAAGCATTTGCTTATACTATTTAAAATTTTAGCAAAAAGCTGGACGGGTATTTTTCTCAGTTTTTTGTTAATAACAATCGATTTTTTTAGAGGAAAAACCCAAAATACGTGTTTTTCTAGATACTATTTCAGATCGTTTAAGCCATCAGCCATATCTTTAGGAGATTTGAAACTATTTTTCGCAGGAAATCAACATCTCGACTAGACTGATTAAACAGGCACACAAAAAAGTAGGGACATAGTGTTTCTTGTGTATTTTGATGCGCTGAATCCGAATCTAAAGCCCATTTTGGTCCAGCTCATCCCAGTTTTTGAAAATTGCAAATATAACCTTCCACATGACCAAATTTTGAGGTTATATTTGCAATTTACAAAAACTGGGACGTGCTGGACCAAAACGGGCTTCAGATTCGGATTTAGCCCATCGAAATATACAAGAAACACTATGTCCCGGTTCCAGTTAAGAATACTTTTTTTTGTGTGCCTGTGTTATTTATATGTAATATCTGCCAGTACAACCTTTTTATAACCAGTAAAATATAATAAAAACGCACTGGTTTTCTCAACGTGTATTTTGTTTTTATGTTTTATTTATTTATTTTTGTTTTGTATTTGATCAACAATATTATCACAGATAGACATATGCTACGCGGACAAATTTCGCTTCCAATGTCGCAACTTTGGCCTATCGAACGCAGGCTGGCTCGCGTAAAAGGTTTTGCTGCATCCAGACTTGCAACAAGTCGCCTCGCCGAATAGCGTGCCACATAGCCAGAGCACATTGGTTTATTTTGCTCTGACATAGCCCCACATAGCGCGGACGTGGAAGTGGACGGAATTCACGTCGTTCCAAGGGCTTGGCGAATGATTCCGCGGCAATTCAGAGCCTGTCGGTTTTTGCTTTAAAGGAGCGCGCAAATTGGTTGGTTTGTTTGGACGGATGTTTGGCGAATTGTTGCAAGTCTAGGCGCACCTTTGAAAAAACAAAATGCGTTTTGTAAATTGCGGAACATGTTCTAGTTGGTCAATTTCGAACGACATATTCGCGTAGCATATCACAGATGCAGCTTTAACGGTTTTAAAAATATTTAAAAGTTGTAAGACCTTTTAATATTCATTTTTGGTACAAGTATCTAAAAAAACTATAATGATTTACTAAATTTATTTTTTGTTTTATTTCAGGTCAAATTTTATTGAAACAGTTGCCAAAGGAATCTACAAGATATGTAAAAAAATCTCTGATAGTAATACAGCACAATGTATTGTAGTTTTGGATAAAAAAGGTGACTGTTCATTTTTAATGGGTGATATGAATATACACAGCAAGATTACACCAAGAACGGTAAGTAATAACACAGTATATACATTGAATCAAAGTGAAACTCATACACTTAAATTATTTTGTTTAATTTCTGAAACATTACACAACTGCAACTACTCAAAATGTAATTTTATACAGGCTCGACTATATTTTGACCCATTTTGATCGCGAATAACTTTAGAAGAAATAAAGTTATCAAGATCCGGTTTTCGTAGAAGGCCTTAGATTTGTATCATACCCTCGCCATTTGGTTGTGACATTCCGGTAACACAAAAACAAAATGGCCAAATTTCCGGTATAGGACAACTTTGTTATTTTAAATGGAACACCATGTATATTTTTTACCACTTTAAAATTTAGTCTTTTCCCTTTAAAAAAATGTAAAATGTAACACATGTTATGGTTATTTCCAAAATATTGGATTATCTCTAAAAAATTGACTGCATGGCATGTAAGAGCGGTAATGAAAGTTTTCTACATACAAGTTTACAGAAAAAAACGTCTTTAAGCCGTTATTCACAAAATAATAGTTTCATTAAAGTTAGATTATTTTTTTATAATCTTTTGTTTACATTGTGAATATCCTAAAGCTTTTATGACGATTTTTTTCCTGTAACCTTGTATGTAGCAAATTTTTATTGTCAAATATTACTCTTAATTGACATGCCGTCAATTTTTAAAATTAATAAATTCATTATTTTTTGAATTACCATTATATATGGTACATTTTTTTAAAGGGTGAAGACTGAATATTAAGGTGGTAAAAAATACATGGTGTTTAATTAAAATACCAAATTTGCCCTATATCGGAAAATTGGCCATTTTGTTTTGGTGTTAACGGAATGTCACAATAAACCAAATGGTGAGGTAATGATAAAAACTTTTTAAAAAATCTATGGCTATCCACAAAAACCGCATTATGATAACTGTATTTGTTTAAAAGATATTAGCGTTTAAAATGGGTCTAAATAAAGTCGGACACCTTGTACCAAAGTGACATACTTTAATTTAAAAAAACGCGCTATGTGCTTACTTAAATAAAAAACCAAATTAATCAAATTTCAAACTTAAATTGAAACTTATACACTGTAAAAAATATTTAATTGATAGGCATAACTACTTTTGAATGTTTAAATATTTTGTTCAAATATCTTCGTTTTTAGAATCTTCTTTGAAGTGATTTGGCATTGACTTCACCAATTTTTCACAATATTCTTGTGATATTTTGGATAATTTTTCAGTTCGCGCAGCTTAAGTTGATCTTTATTTAAAATTTTATATTTTCCAACTTTAATTTTCAGTTAGCTATAGACATGTTTTAATTAAATTAAGGTCAGTATTATATATACATGGGTTAATGATGCTAGGATAATTATAAAGCAAACAGTGTTTTATTTGTTTTAAGTTTATGCTTTGAATCATTATCTCGGTAAAATTTAAATGAACTTTATATTTACTTTTTTTAGTTCTTTGTTTTAAATTTTGTTTTCAAATGCTCAAATACATGGTTTCCTCAAAATTACCTTCAATAAATTTTAAATAGTCTGGTTCTCCTGCAAAAATGGAGCCCCATAATATAACGGATCTTATTCCATGTTTAACAGCAGAGCGCTCATTTTTTTTTAACTTCATGATTCCTTGGATTTTCTCATACCTAGTGTTGTCCTTTTAACGCATAAATGTTAAATTTACTTTTATTACCAAAAATAACCCCCTATACTAGAACTCAAAATTAATTTCTTGAAATTTTTCGGCCAACTATAAACGCTTTTGTTTATTAACTTTCTTAACCCATGATTTTTCCTATATAGCTACTCTGCTGTTAAACTGCTATTTTATTATGGAAGTTACGAGTTGTTTGAGTTGGTAGTTATGGGTAATAAATTTACTAAGTTAATTTTCTACCATTTATGCAAATTTTGAGCAGATATAATCCCTAATAACACTCAATGTTTAGAAAACGTAGGTTTTAGGTACACTTTAGGCTCGAATGTTCAAGACTAAAAAAAAGCGTTTACAAAACGTTTTATATAAACGTATTAAAATCGTTTCTTTAGAACCTACATGAAGCGTTTATATTTATCGTGTTCTGTGTTAATTGGTGTGTCAACTTTACAACTTGCAAAGATGCATTTAAATGAATTTTATAAGATTAGTATTCCTTGTTGTGCTGCTTTTCTTTAGTATTTTGTGATATGCTGATTTTTCTCTTGTTTCAGTAATATTATCAAACCCTACTAACTGATAATTGTGGTAGTAATGGAGTGCTTGTCATTTCTCTACTCTTAAGTGTAAATATACCTATCCTTTTTTTTTTACTATAACTGTATAATATACCTATATAAGTTAAATAACATAATTGGTTACAAACCGGACGCATCACCGATTTTAATGATAGGTATTTGGTATACGGGGTTTTTAGGGGCACTGATTACTAATCTAAAAGCATTTTCTCTCGGACACGTTTAGTTCTCGAGATACTCATCATCAGACTTGATAACCAGAACTAACCAAATTTCCTATTTTTACTTCTTTTGCAAACAATTCTTGATTTAGATCTAAATTGATACTTTAAATTTTCATCAGTTCCCGGTCTATGATTCTAGTAGCGTGGACTTGTCTGTATCTTGAAACCAAAAATTTGTAGACCAAGGAACCTATCATAGCAATTTGGTACCACAGTTTACGGACACCCTGTATACAAATTAGCACACCGACAAAGATTAATAATATCTCTACTCCGACACGGATCCCACTGATATGTGCATGATTTGCTCTTTAGAATTAAAAAAATGCATCTAAATACGTTTTTTTTTTCTAGAATAAACAATTTTATTTGGACACAAACCTTTTTTGTAGAATGAATATTTATCACTTTGCTTGATTTGCATACCTTTCATTTTTTATTTTGTGAAATACACGTTAATTGAGTATTTTTGTTCTTAGATCGAAGATAATGAAAATATTATCAAAAATGCACCACTTTTAATTTTGGATGGCAATGTTTCCGAAGAAAGTATGGAAAAGGCTCTATATATGGCCAATAAATATGATATTCCAGGTAGGTTTTAAAATTACCTATTAAGACAACACAGATTTTTTCTTCGTAAAACAAAACTAAAATATTTTTTAAGTAAATAATATGGATAATTTAATTTTTTATAAATAATAAATATAAAATTTTCTTTGTAAAAGTGTAAATGCATCCGTAAAATACAGTGGCTTAGCCCAACGACTATACACACAGAGAATAGCCGAGAACCTACGATTTATTAGCCGAAGCGGTCGACCGCGTGACGTCACCGTCAGTACACTTTCAGACGCCTTCCATTTGAAATAATGTATGGCAATGTGAAGAATTTTAATCTAAAAATGATAATACAGCGCTTTTTCTTACATTCTAACTTTGTTAGGTGTTAGAATAGGACATTTATTAATTAATATCTCTTATAAAATATTTAAAAAAGTGTTTGGATATTTAATCAGACATAATAGTCTCTAGTCGTAATGGCGTAATGTAAAGAAGTTCCGTTTTGACAATAATTTATGTTTATTTGATCTTAATATTACATAATTCTGTATAAAATTAAATCCATATTTGAAAATTTGGTGGGCTAATTAGTTTATAAAAGTTAATAATATATAATTAAAGATTCGAGTAGATAAAGGAGGCAAGTATTTTTTTATTCAAATTATCTTTACGAATAAAGGAGGTAATTGATAGAAATGATTAAAATAGAGATGACTAGCCTACATTTAAATAATAAATAACGAATAAAGGACACA
Organism: Listronotus bonariensis; assembly: GCA_014170235.1. NCBI lineage: Eukaryota > Metazoa > Arthropoda > Insecta > Coleoptera > Curculionidae > Listronotus > Listronotus bonariensis. The sequence continues at coordinate 60,920 of JACEGR010001822.1, read as the reverse complement.
ACTATATAACGCACTTATCACATTAGTCGTGAAGAGTCGAATAAAAAAATTTACCTCCTTTATCCACTCGCCTCTCAAATTCCTTTTACTAGTGAGCTTTTGGTTATAATGATTAAAACATTTTTTTTATTAATATCAGTTTTATTAATTAACATTTTTTTAACTTGCAAACTTTGCTGCGGTTACTGTCAGTCATAAGTTTAATTTTTAAACTTGTCTTACAATTAGATTGGCCTAAAAGATATATTACAATTAATTCGAATTATAGTTCCTAATTTTCAAAGTCATATTTTAAATGGCATATTGTCTTCTTTTTTCTTTATCTTACTTGCTAATTTTTTCACTACTCCAGGTCCCTGTTTTAAATTATTATTTGCATATTTTTCAAAATAAATATTACAGTTTTGTATTTTCTTGAGCCATTTCGAGAGCCATTCTGAGTCGTACAGGATTGAGTTAGATTTAAAGTGGGAACTGCAGTTTCCTTTGAATCTCTGCGCAATAGTAGACCTAAAATATAAAATAAGATATTTGAATATATTTTTTATAAAAATAAATTCATTAATACTTACCCAATTTTAAGGACCTCTTTCATAATCATTTGATATAAAATATAAGGAGCAAATTGCAGAAGTATTCGGGTTTCGGGTTAAATTTGTCTTCACGTTTACACCAATTTATCCATTCCTTTCTGAGTGTGAACAAAACTAAATTATTTGTCTTAGGAAATTAATGTAATATTAAGCTAACACCTCTGTTTTTGAGTGTTAACCTATTGCTTTTGCATAAAGTAATAGCACAAATCTGTCCAGGCATATTTCCCAAGCAACACAGAATCCTCTAATAAACGTTTAATTACGTATATACCACTAGTATATTTTTAGTTTATTTCTAACCTTTAATATAGGTTAAAATGTCCGCCTAATATAGGTGTATTAAGAGGGTGGACTACCTGCCTTTTTGAAAATGACGTTTTATTCTTACAAAAAAAAGTTAGAATCGCCATTTTTGGTGTATGGGTTGTTTACTTGAATTACTAGAAGGCAGACTTTTTGAAAAAGTAAATTTCAAAAAAAAATTTTTTTAATCTCAATTTTAATAAAAACTTTAAAATAAGCAGTCTGCCGCCTTTCCATTTTTATTTTATTATTTTTACCTTCTTGTGATATTTTAGCAAACATCATATTTTTTTTTAAACGTAATTTTCAAAAATATTCGATTTTGGTTAAAATCTCATCTGCTCCTAGTAAAATTTACATAGTTCGCCAACAGCGCATTTCAAGCAAGTGAGAAAGGCGCAGTGGACGGCACTCTTTGTCGTCACGGCTGTTCATAAAAAAGTGGTGCAAAATGGGCCAGCGTAAATTCTCCCAATAGTTATAACTAAATTTTATTCTTTGTCGGCAAAATTTAACTTGGTGTACATTGTTTTCCTTTCTTAGTGAAAATTAATCACATTTAGTATTTTGACGAATACAGTGATCGAAACATTTGTCTAAGTGTTATTTTATTTTGTTTCATTAGTTAAATATTTTTGTTTGTGAAAAACAACTTTTATATAATTTTTTCAACAACTGAAAATTAACCGAGATACAGGATGTTAAGAAAAATAATTTTTTGGTATCTTTTTAATATCTTTTTTCTGGTGTACTGATTTTCTGCAAACTTATGCTAGAGATGAGCAAATATGCACAAAAATAATAAGTAAATATGCGCATATATATGCAAGCATTTTTACCAAGATATGCATAAAATATATAATTGAATGCAATTATTTTTGTTCTAAAATAAAAAGGTAACCTATAAAGATGTATTAGTAGTAGTAATATTTAACAAAAAAGATTAACAGTATTATACCTAAATGGTATTTAAATAAAATAATAATAATAATTATTAAAAAACAATAAACAATTAGATGCTTTTTAAAATACTTATGTCTTCGGTCAGAGTACAAATATTTGTAAATAGCAATGCTTTGTTCTACATCAACAGACGTAATTGGGGCATATTTTTTAAACTACCTAGTGAACTTGTAGATACAGTTAAATTTTCTACAAAGTCACCAGAGGTATTTGTAGCCACATTTATTTTAAAAAATATCCTTCATTTTTCTCTAATACACGTTTAGATTTTTATCTTATTTTTCACCCAATAGTACCACTAACACTATTACCAGATGTTGTTGATAATTTAAAGATTCTACTAAGGACAACTTATTTGATTCTATCTTTTAAATATTATGACTTAGAACTTTTTTGTTTCAATCCTCTTATAAATTTTAATATAAAATTAATAAAGAGCATCAAAATATCTTTTAAAAAGGGTTCTTGTTGCATTAACTTAAAATATACGGTTTTCGAGAAAATGGACTTAACATTTGCTTACGTTAAATTAGAAGTTCTGATTTTTAAAATAATTTTAATTTTAAAAATAACAAAGCAGGCCTTGAAAACACATGTTGTTTATGGGTGTTTGTTGTTGATATGTATGCAAAATTTGGCGAAAATCGGTACACTAGAAAAACTTTTTTTCCTCGACACCCTGTATCTCCGTTAATTTTGAGCTTTTAAAAAATTGCATACAACTTTGTTGCATTCATTTTTCGTGCTAAATCGCCCACAAAAATCCTGAGGCGTAATTTTCGGACACTCTGTACAGTGTTATTTAGTAGACCATTCCAAAAAATACAGTTGTTAAATTTTTTAATAAACTGCTGCTCAATTCAACTGCAACTGGAAATTTTTTGGTAAATTTCAAATCGTTATTACTCTTAAATAAAATGCAATCGCAAAATGCGGCTTTTACCGTTTTGTAGGATGACTCTTTTGGAAAAAATGGCCATTTCACTTTGTGTAAATTTTCTCTTGTTTTTATTCTACAGGGTGTATTAGAAAAGTCCGTTTTTTTACAAAAACTTTGTCAAGAGCGACATTCTAAGAATTTTTCAAAAAACAAGTTTGTCAGATTTTTGATATCTGCTCCATTTTTTATGTTATAATTTTTTTTTAATTGATTTTTTTTAATATTGTACTCCCTGTATTTAACAGATCATCAAAGCGAGTAATTTTTTAGATAATTTTAAATGTACATTAGTACCCTTTTAAAATTGTATAAGAATTTTATTTCTAAAAATTATTAACGCATCAGTAGCGTCGCAAATGTAACTAAATTGTATTTTGGTAAAATTTCAATTCCCAAAGTTTCTGTGAGCACCACATATTCTGTATTTAAGATTTTAATTGTTTCTCTACAATTTTTAGATACTACGGACATTTATCTCGGGACGGTTTTTTACTTTTTTAGAAAAGTCATCAGTGGCATAGATATAATTTTTCTTCTGAATGCTCTTTTTACTTACCAGAGGATTATTGCATGGAAGTAATAATTTGTAATTCGGGTTATTTTAGGGCATTCATTAGCTTAGAACAAACGTTAACATTTTTTTAAATCTTAGTAATTTTAGAAAAAAATATACTGGGTGTTTCAAAAATTAAAGCTTTCACATTTGTATTTTTTTTTTTTTAATGAAAAGCCGGGTGTGAATCCTTAGATTATTTAACGAAGAAAGTTCAAAAAACTTATGTTCTGACTGTCCTAACTTTTGAAATACAGGGTGTGAACCTTAAAAAATATATATATCTTGTTTTATATTAAGCTGAATTTAAATTAAATATTTTTTAAAGAAAATCATAAGCCGTAAGCCACTGCTTTTTTGAAACAAAAATATTTTTACAATTTCAAATCACACCATGTATGTGTTTTTCATAAAATCGCGTTTTAAATTCAGACATAGTAGCATTTTGTATGTAATAAAAAAATCCTTTTTTTTAGAAAATTATTAAAATATGGTAATGTTATAAAAACACGTTCTTTATCTGTATTATTAAGTTTGAAAAGCTCACAAACGCAATTTTTTTTCATCATTTTATCCATATTTAATTTACTGAAAAAAAGGGATTTTTCATTGCGTAAATGAAACGAAAAATGATTAAAGATGTCGATTTAAATTATTAAAAAGTGTTTTTTATTCTAATTTTAAAGGCCAAAATCTCCCTAACAAAGTATAATAGAACTTTTTTATGTGAAGTACTAACATTATTTTGGCTCAATTTATCACCCCTAGTATGTATGACCTTACCTTTTCGTACACCCTGTATATGTATAAAAAAATATTTAAAACATAGGCTGGTACTTAGGAAGTAAAATATATTATTTTGGAAAGTTTTTGGGGAAGCTAAAAAATATTTATTATATTTATAAATTTATAAATGTAACATCCTGTATATTCATGACAAAAACAACAGCAATTTTTTTACGTAAAATAATTGACTGCATGGCAATTAATAATATTATTTAACATTTTGGAACACCCAACGTTCAAAAAAGTATGGTAACCAAGCTATAGGTAAATTTTTCAATAAAGTGTCATTTTTTAAAATAACCATAATATTCAATTTTTAAAAAACAAAAAATAATAGCTAACATTAAATATTAGTTTCTGGAGGCTCTGTATATTTGAGCAATATAATATAATATAATATACTGTGAACACCTAGTATAAAAAAAGTATACATTTTGGGAATTTTAAAAATATACATTTTTGGGAAATTTAAATATAATTGGGTTACTTAACATTGGGAAATTTGGTACATAAAACAATACGTGAAGTGTCAAGGTTTAAAAAGTAGAAATCAAACAATTTTCTAGGTTACTCTTATAATAATAAAACAAAAACATTAAACAAGTTGAGTTGCCTAGAAATGCAAAACAAATACTGAAAAATTTAATATTTAAAGAGAACAAAATTTTAAGACGGGGATAGATTGGTTTATCAGAGAAGAAAGAGTTAGTAAAGTCAAGTAAAGAGTTAAAGTTTGAGTTAAGCCCCGTACGGGCTATCCCTAGGGATATGCCCGTACTAAATTTAATTAGTTCAATAAGTTAAGTTGGTTTTTAATGCAAAGTTAGTTGTGATGGTCCACCGGTCTCATGGTCCCAAGAAGATAGTTCCATATGGTACATTTGCCCAGTGACGTAAAGTAGACCCTGTATGTATATTTCAAAATGTTAACGTCACAATACAAAGTCAACAATAGGTAGAGTAGGTTTTATTAAAATGTTGTTTTTATCATGAATTAGTCAAAAATCCTCAATATCCTAAAAATCTATACCTTTTGTATATGGCTAGAAAAACTAACCCTATTTTTATTCCTATTATCCACTATAAATCTGATCTGATATACAAAGTACTTCATTTAGAAAACCTGGTGGATATAAATCTTTTTTAGCAATTTCATTCCAAAAGTAACCTTTTATGTGTATAAATTATTATTTTTAAAAGTTATTTTTCTTAAGCCATTAGAAACATATTTATTTAAATATTTTTATAATTTAAACACCGTTCTTATAAAGAAACTAAAGCGTTTGTGGTACGCTACACTGTATACTTTAAATTGTTTAAGTAAAAAATAATAACAAAAGACATGTAGCTCCATTTTTTTTTTTTTTTTCATTAAAATATTTATTATTTTAAACAATTCCTTTATTTTAATCAAACCAAATAACAGAAAGACCATATTTAAAGAAACAAATAAAACCAAAGCCGCCCATCCTAAATTGTCTATGAATCAGAGCGGCTGACTTTTCTAGGATTCAGAGTTATTTTCTGCGGTAACTGGTGATCCAAACAAAAACAAAATGTATATTTTTGAAAACAGGTAATATACTCTTACCAAGAAACTTAAAATATTTATGGTGTTCCATTTAAATAAAAAGTCAATGCTTATTTCTTTACTTTGCGGCTTTCATTTGTTTATTTTTTAAGCAAATTCTGGCGGTTCTTATGAAACCCTTAAACTTTTGTACTTAAAATATTTTTTTATCTCGAACAATAAAGCGTGTGTAATCCCCGTTTAAAATATAACCAAACAACCTGTACAAATACTATGTCCAATTTGTTAATCCCGCGGCCTGTCCTTATCGCTCTTTACCCGACATGCGCTTCTAATATAGCTCATGTAAGTAATGTCTGCGTGTCTGCGAATTCATGTAACCTATACAGCTGAGCCACTCTAACGCATGGCCCAGCTCTAAGCAGAGTCGAAAAATAGAGAAGCCGCGTCCCGTACTTAGCTGGGGGACTGGATTTCGGCCATTATGAATTAAACTTACGGGTGCAGGTGTAGTGCTCTACGGCAGCTGGGTTGCCGGATTTATCAAATGCGGTGTATGTGAGGTACCACCCCACCACCCTTTAAAGAACCCGTGAAGTCTTAATGGACGTTTCGGGTTCTGGGTGTGTGAGTCAGTTTTCCTTCTTCCTTCTTTCTCTTTTCTTTTTCTTCCTTTTAACCCCCAACTATGTACAAATGATGGCGGCACACCCGGAAGTAAAATGTTCCGGAGGTAAAATACCCCTCCATTCGGATCTCCGGGCAAGGGGTGCATCCGGGAGGCCTTCATCGAGAAGTTTAATTTCTTTTGCAAACATATGTGGGCTTAACACCAATATAAACTCCGTTCACCATCACCTTCAGTCATCTAAGCCCCACATACTGTTTCTAACGGAAACACAAATAAGTTCTAGATCTTCAACCAGCCACCTTCTCTTTCCAGGCTACGAACTTATTTCGTCTTTTCGCCCACATGGTGGTGTATGTGCTTACGTCCGCAACGATCTGGCTTGTGCTCGAGTTTCCAATCTTGAATCAGGTAGGCCCGATATCCTTTGGCACAAACTTTCCCTTAGGTCTTCAACTAAATTTATCTGCTGTTTGTACCGGTCCCCATCCAATAATTCCCATGCCGAATTCTTTGACTTTCTTTCAACAAAGATCGATAGCATAATTTCTCAGTTTCCATCGGCTGAAATAATCGTGCTTGGCGACTTCAATGTCCATAATAAGGATTGGCTGGGCTCTTCAAAAACTGACCCCCAAGGCAGAGCAGCTGAAATCTTCGCAGTCAGTAACTCTCTTACCAACCTTATTATGGAACCCACCTACTTTCCTAGAGTCCCAAATCATAGTTCAAATCCCCTTGATCTCTTTCTTACTACCAACCCCGAACTCTATCAAACATCTGTCACAGCTCCCCTAGGTCGCTCAGATCATGGCTTAGTTACTATATCTTACCCTGGACATCCCGAGGTAAATGAATACATGCCACCACGCACCGTATGGCACTACAACTCAGCCGACTGGGATGGCCTGAGGGACTTCTTCGCCACTTACCCCTGGAATTCCATCTGCTTCTCTTCTGGTGATCCTTCTCAAATTTGCAATCAACTGACGGAATCAATTCAATTGGGCATTGAAACCTATATTCCACACACCATCAAGAACCCCAAACAATCCAATAACAAACCCTGGTTTTCCAAATCTTGTGATAAAGCTAGGATTTTAAAAGTTCAGGCTCACAAGAAGTTTCTACAGGATCCTAGTCCAGAATACCGACAGGCCAGCATTGAAGCAAGAAACTACTACAATCAAACAATTTCTGAAGCCAAAGACTCCTTCGACAATCGTATTAAAAACAAAGTTCTTTCTTGCTCAAATGGCAGCAAATCTTTCTGGTCCTTTGCGAAAAACATAAGTAGGAATTTTTGTACCAGTTCTTTTCCGCCACTAGCTTTGGAAGATGAAATTGTTTCTACCGCTAAAGGAAAGGCAGAATTATTTGCCAAACAATTTGCTGCCAATTCAACCCTTAACCCTCCCGTAAATCATCCAATTCCAGCGGTTACCCCAGTTTCTCATAAAATGCCCGATATTATTTTTAAGGTAAAACACATTAAGCGTATCCTTTTTTCCCTTAACACCAAGAAATCGTCTGGGCTGGATGGCATACCAGCAATCGTTTTAAAAAAATGTGCTCCAGAACTTGCACCAATCTTAACTCGGCTCTTTCGAATTTCTTACGACACAGGTATCTTTCCGGAAAGCTGGAAAGCTGCACGTGTTCAACCTATTCCCAAGAAAGGATCTAAATCTCTTCCATCTAACTATAGACCAATTTCAATTCTCTCAGTTCTTTGTAAAGTAATGGAAAAACTAATTAATTCGCAAATTCTTAAGTACTTAGAAAAACACAAAATTTTGCATGACAGGCAGTACGGATTTCGCCACAAAAGATCTACAGCAGATCTTCTTTCCTTCGTATCTCACTGCTGGAATAAGTCTCTTGAGTTTTTAGGTGAGTCCCAGATCGTTGCTCTTGATATATCCAAAGCTTTTGACCAGGTCTGGCATGCCGCACTTCTTAATAAACTTCCCTCCTATGGTCTTTCAACTAAACTCTGTACTTGGCTCTCTAGTTATCTATCTGATCGTCGTATATCAGTTATTGTGGACGGCCATTCTTCATGCTTTCACCAAGTAAATGCTGGAGTCCCTCAGGGCTCAGTTCTGGCACCAACATTGTTTCTTCTTCACATCAACGACCTTCTCTCGTCCACAACTAATTCCATTCATAGTTTCGCCGACGATAGTACCCTTCACTCCAGTTTTCAGGTTCCTAAACCTATTACTAAACCTGACTTGGAAAACAAACGCAGAGCGATGCAGATATCTCTTTCGCAGGATCTTAATTTAATATTGGATTGGGGCGCCAAAAATCTCGTCCATTTTAATGCATCCAAACACAATCATGTTCCTTGTCGCGAAAAGAGTCATCAAATACTCATCCTCTACTTATGAGCGGCCAAGTTTTACAGAGCAAAGACACCTTTAATCTTGTGGGCGTCACATTTGAAAGTAACCTTAACTGGCATAAACACATTGTATCTATAGCCGCGGCAGCTTCAAAAAGCTTGGATTTCTCTTTCGAGCCAAAAAGTATTTTTCCCCTTCTAATTTATACACTTTGTATGTGTCCCAAATCCGACCTCCCTTGGAATATTGTTCTCATATCTGGGGCATGGCGTCCCCCACAACCCTAAGCATTCTTGATTCTATTCAAAGAAGAGCTATTCGTCTCATTAATGATCCTTCACTTACAGAAAGGCTTCCCTCTCTTGCACATCGTCGGGCTGTGGGGGATTTATCGCTTTTTTATAGGTACTTCCATGGCTTCTGCTCTGAAGAATTGTCCAGTATAGTTCCTCCACTTACGGTTCCCAACAGAGAAACTCGTGGTTCCGCGCGTATGCATCCCTATACGGTCCAACTGGACAGGCCCCGAACTTCTCACTTTGTTCGTTCTTTTATCCCTAGAGTTTCTAGATTGTGGAACCTGCTGCCCGCGGAGGTCTTTCCTTCCCCCAAATCTTCAAGTATTTAAGTCCCGTGTCAACAAACTCCCTCTTACTTCGCTTAAGACACCCACGGTACGTTAGTATTTAGGCTTTTAGCCTTCGTGGTTTGTCCAAAGATAAAAAAAAAAAAAAAAAAAAAAAAAAATGCCGACTGTTTATGAAAACGGATTCGATCAGCTGATGAACACCCCTCTTAATATTGCAGTACTATCCAAATTTTAGACGTTGAAAGTATACGTTTATTTATAATATAAAATGAGCAATTAAAAAGCGGTTTCTAATAAACCGTATAAATTGGTATATAATATACAAAACTGTAACGTTTACTAAACACGTTAAAAAGTCTTAAATTTTATACGTTTATATTTCGAATAAATTTTACGTTAAAAAAGCCATATGAAATAAATCAAATATTGACGTATACGAAAAACGTTTATTTTGTATGTATAATATAGGTATATGTATTAGGTAATACATTCGTTTAGGCTTACTAATTCTAAAAAAAATAAAATAAATAAAATAACAAATTCTCAAATCAAAAGGACGCAACTGGTAACACTTAACACTGCACTCTAATAAATAAAAGTAATAAAAAACACAACAAAAACTGTATAGAACATAAAAAACAGTTGAAACTTTAAAAAATTCTAGAATCAAACATAATAATAGAGTCTTTCACGTTTTGGCATTACGGTATCGCTGTTTGGACAGTTTAAGCCAATCTTGGCATGCCTGTCCGATAGCTTTGTCTGTGAGTTCTCCGACAAATGCAACTCCCTGCACCTGGTCCTTACCTTGAAATGAAATTTTGACCGCTTCTGTAAAAAAAAGAAAATCCAAAGTCACTAAAAAGTACAGGTGATCTTAGTGTTTTTTTGCATAATAAATTAATTGTTAGGGTAGATTAAAGATAAGCCCAAACCAACGCGGGATGCGGGAACGGGACGGGGGCGAAACGGATGCAGAACCTATTTCTACAGCGGGATATGAATATATTTACACCAACGCGTTGTGAATACATACATATATCCCGCTGTGGAAATAGGTCCCGCATCATAAAACAATACTCCTATATCCATGAGGAATATTTTGTGTCCAAATTCGTCCCGCTCCCGTCCTGTTCCCGCATCTCGCGTTGGTTTGGGTGAACCTTTAGCAAGTGCGGTTTAGTAAAATGTATTTGAAATTACCATTCAGTTCAGTGCTTTGCATGTCAATGTCTCCTTAAACGAATGCTTCCTAGGTTGGCCTAATTAGTGGTGATTTAATGGGGAACTTTCCTCATTTTTTTTCGGAATATGATAGAGGATAAAAAATAAATGAACACGTGTTAATTGGTAAAAAAGTGTTAAGACCGAGACTTTTGTTATTTTCTTTTGATATGTTATAACAGGTCTCTTTGAGAATATGGACGACTTCTTTCAACTCAACTATGGATGGTGGAGGGAGGATAACCATCTGAATGTTTTAAAAAGTGTCCGTCGAAAGGTGCAACTTAAGGTGGCGCCACAGTAGCCAGAGGAGATTTTTTAACCAATGAGCATGAATTATTAGAGTGAAATACAAAATAAAAAAGGACAGATAGATACAAAATAAAAAAGGAAAGAAATACCAAAATCTCTCCACTGGCTACTGTGGCGCCATCCCAATTTGCTACATTCCGATTGACAGTTTTTCAACTTGTCCGCCATAAAAGATGGTTATCCTCCCTCCACAATCCATAAACTCAACAAAGAAAATTAAAAATAATACTAAAATAGTACACAATACACATAAATTAAAGCGTATATATTAGACGTTTATAAATGGTGTATTAAAAACGTATAATAGACCATTAAATAACCAAGATATATTTCAATAATTTTTATTTTAGTGTACTAAAAATTAAAACAAAACAGAGGTGTAAGGTGTGACATTCACCTAATCCAAGTGTTTGAGCCATAATCATTTCTTATAAATAAGGTATAATAGGGGTTGAGAGATCAAAACGAAAATTTCCGCAACAGGTTCAGCGGCCATTTTTGCCGACTTCATCAAATAAAACATCAACAATTCTTATCTAATATTATATGTAATATGTATAACTATTGAATTGATATGGGCGCAATTAAAATAAAGGTAAAAAGTAGGTACTTACTTTATTAGCAATCGGAAAAACAATGCACTGCACAATATTTTACAACGTTTAGCGGCTTTCGGCGGCCATTGAATCTCATAAGTCACTTCGAACTTGGTTAGTTACAAAGCCGAGGAGAAAAGCGACTGCCGCGCATCACGTGTCGTTATTGTAAGGCTGTTATTGGAATAATGCCGAACGGATGAGTAAATTTTGTAGATTATTGGTACGTTTACTTTTAGGGAATTTTAGACAATATTATTTATATACAGCACAAAGTCAAATATTTGCAAATATTAACATCAAATTAAAATTATAAAAATATTATTACTAAACCAATGATATTGTCATAGGAGAATGATAATAATGATTTTAAAGCAATAATAGTTAGTTTTATAATAAAAAATAATCTATAATAGACGTCGATTATGCTTTAGTTTCACACGTTGAAATTTCAGTAAATAGTAAGAAAAAAAAGTTTTTAAAATACTCGAAAATAAGAGTGTTTCATGAGATTATCATTAATAGTTCCAAACTATAAACATATTTTTTGTGCATTTTTAAAACACGCACATAAATGAGACCATAATATAAAGTAAAATATTTTTTTAAATTTTATGATATTAAAAGATGATATGACATACGTTGAATATACGATTAACATATGCACGTGTTTAAAAAATGTTTAATAGAGGTGTAATAAATATACCAAAACCAAAAATACACGACAATATCGTTTAATAAACGTTTATTAAATGAAAAGGCAAATTCTTGTGTTGCTTGGGTTCTCTCTTAAACCACAAATAAATATTACTGAACATATTTCTTCCAAGTTTTATTGTGCAAACTTAACAAATACTGTTTAAACTATAGTTAAAAAACAATTTACAATGTTAAAGGTTCTTGTCTCTGGTTTAAATTTCAAGTCAAATATTACACACATGTCTGGACAAAAAACGATGAACACAGGCAAAATACATGTTTAAGGAACAAAATCATTGTTTATACAAGGTCTTTAGAAGTTTATTATCACAGCCAAAATGTTAAAACACTATGAAAATCAGAAAATAGTCACTAAATAATGACGAGAAAAGTCATAAGATTACATATAAACACACTATTGCCGCCAAATCTGCACTGATGACTACGTCACCGGGTTTAGGGGCGGAAGGGGTAAAGTCCTTTTGGGGCACCTTTTAATTTTAGTAACCGCATAAAAAACCGAGATTCCAGTTTTACATGGGGAAAAAATTCAACATTTTATACAAGGTGTCCCAAAAGTATGGAAACGGCTAAATATCTTAAAAACTAAGGGCCACAGAAAAATGATTCAAATAAAAAAATTGTATAAAATCAAATTGAGCGATTGTGGTGACCTTGCATTCAACCAAAAGAGGCACTTTGACATATTTTAAGGTTAAAATAACTTTTTTAAATTGAAACCCCCATTTTTTCTTGGCAAAATCAAAAGTTGAGAAAAGTCTTCGTATAACCGTATTGATAGGCTAAGGGTCAAAAGTTATCAAGGTAACATTTGGAGGTTAATTATCCCGTACAACATGTCTTTATTTTAAAAAATAATCAATTAAACAAAATGTATAAATTTCGATTCCTAAATTGTTTGACAGCTTGGTTTGTGACCAGTTGAGTTGGTAATGCCGAGGCTTAATAATTCATAACCAGTTTGGCTTTTCTGATAAAAAATCTACCACTGACAACTTGGTACAATATGAAGTTGACTTGTTGGACGCTTTGGAGAACAAAGTCCAAGTAGATGCAATCTATACGGACTTCTCCAAAGCGTTCGACAGGGTTAACTTTGATATCTTGCTGGCGAAACTCCTGGCTACCGGATTTGCTCCACATTTGGTAAATTGGCTTGCAAGTTTTTTAAAGGGCCGAACCCAGAGTGTAAAAATTAATAATTTTGTTTCTGACAGTTTTGAGGTTTCTTCGGGTGTGCCTCAGGGGTCTCACTGCGCTCCTCTGTTATTCAATCTGTTCGTGAACGATATTTGTAATGAGCTGCGCCATTCTAAGTGTGTCTTTTCGCGGATGATCTAAAAATGTACAGAAGGATTGAGTGTCAGGGGGATGCGGTGATGCTTCAGAGTGACTTGAATGCTCTATGGAAATGGTCACTGAACAATAATCTTCTACTTAACATTGGGAAATGTAATTATATTAGTTTTTTAGGGGTACGAAGAAATTTAATACATGTTACGTCATAGATAATAAAAAGCTTGGGCTATGTAAACAAAATTAAAGATCTAGGTGTTTGGTTTGCGGAAAATCTTAGCTTTGCGGAGCACATTAATAAGGTTAGTCTTAGGGGTATGAGAATGCTTGGTTTTGTACATAGAAGCTGCTCTGAATTCTCACTTGCCACCGCCAGACTTTTGTACTGCTCCTTGGTTAGGCCAATTTTAGAATATTCTACTGTGGTATGGTCACCACAGTATGCTGTTCATTCTGATATGCTGGAGAATGTCCAGAACAAATTTTTGCGGTTTGCCGCATACAAGTCTGGAGTAAGGATGGAGAATTACCACCGCTCTGATTTACAGAGAAAGCTAAGACTACACACTTTACAGCATAGACAAGTTTATGATCTCTGTTTTGTGTTTAAGCTATCTAATGGTCTCATTGACTGTCCCGACCTTCTATCACTTGTTCAACTTAATGTCCCCTCTCGTAATCTTCGGAATTTTAATTTATATTATATCCGCCCTCATACCACAAACTATGGAATGCACTCACCGATGGATAGAGCTCTTCATGTGCTGAACACCTTTGGTTCACGAGTGGATGTTTTTACAGCACATTGTCTCAATTTAAATCTAAGATCAATCATTTGGTTCCTTAATAAATTAATACTTTACTTGTAGCTGTGATCTTTTTGTGATTTGTATATAAATATTTTTGATCTGCCTATATGTACCTGTTATTTGTTAGTTAGTTATTTAATTGTAGCTTAATTTAATTTTGTAGTAATTTTTTTCAATAATTGTAATAGTCATTGTAAAAATGGGGAATCCCGTATACTTAATAAATAAATAGGACATCTTATGGCGACCTGGAGTATTACCCCTGAATGAAATATTCATGACTGTTGATCCTTAATTTACAGGTAATGTTATTTGTAAAATGTTCTCAACTTTCCATATCTGCAATAAAAAATGGGGATTTCCCTTTAACAAAGTAATTTTGACCCAAAAATACTCCATTTGATTTTATACAACTTTTTTTTATTCAAATCCCTTTTCTATGGCCCTTAGTTTTAAAGATTAATATCTCAACGGCTAAATAACTGTTTATATACTTTTGGGATAGTCTGTATAACGTTTATTAACAATATATTTAATTTAAATAATTGTATTTTGTAGATGCATTATATTGCCTCAATAAAATATTAATTGTTTCATTTTTGGAATTATTCCAATTATTTTTATTAAATACAAAAACAAAATAAAACCTAGTACTAGTACTACCCCTATCAATATCTGATGGTTATTTCTTTAATAAATAATTTAAAATTATCAATTATAAAACCCTGCAGTATTTGCATCTGCTAGCATTTTAAGCTGTTCTAAGAAGTGACGATAAACGACGGATGACATAATAGGTATTAAAAAAACTTATTTTATGTGTTGAATGTCCAGACTTTGTAAGTGGTGTATTAATAATAGTCTTTTTATTTTGTTCTACAAAAAAATATATGAAAAATTAAATAGGAGCTTTTTTATATTATTGGTAGAGGGGCGCCACCCTGTGGCTACGCCACTGTTAAATATTAAAATTTTTATTATCTTTTTTTAAATTGAATAGGGTTTATAGGTACTGTTATAAAATATACAGCTGTTCATTATCCTTTGGAAATGATTACTAAACAATAAATTTTTAGCACTCGTTCAGAAAGTTAATAGCCATGGTTACAAATGCAATTGACTTATGGGGTGACCTTTTTAATTAATTTAAAAAATTATAACAAAAGTAATCAGATATAGGTTACTTGAAATCTGCTTAAAAAGAGCTGGTTACTTACATTTTAATCATTTCATTTTTCTTTAAGTGTTTTTCTAAATCAAAAATGAACATGTTAGAGATCAAAATATAAGATAATCAAGGCATTTACGTTATAGTGAATAATTAACCCTTAATTAAAAGACAGGTTTCTAATCATGACATAGAGAAAAAGTCGATTTTGTTACTAAAACTATTGCTTTGTCTTACTTTGAAACGGAGAGGAGAATTTTAAGCCGGGTATGTGCCTATATGGCAAACCGAACAATTCATTTCTTTTGAGAGATCTGTAAGATATGTAAATGTAGAGATGCTAAAGAATTTCAGGGCTGTGTATTACGTTAAAATTTTAAATAAAAAATAGCACATCGGAAATGGCTTTTCTATCAGCTAGAGACATCAGATGAAAATGAACTCGAGCTTGGAAAATATCACAAATTGGAATTAAAAGTTTTGTTTAAGGGAAAGATATTTTAAAAATTATTCTGAATTTGTTCTAATCAGTCATGTAATTTGCTTTTAACTGTTAAAATGTACTTTACTGCTTATAACTGCTATTTTTTTAAATATTAGCCATAAATCTATCCTACAAGAGTTTCGCTTATTTATAGATCTTGGCTACGATCCAAACGCTAAGCAAAAAGCGTCAGATCGGTGTGTCTGATCTTTATGATCGCATAAAGGAATTTGTATTTTGCAAAGAAGTTAGCTGCAACATACCTGAGCGTCAAAGCGGTATTGCTTGCCGCTCAAACGAAACAAATATTATAAGCGGCAGTTTTCAACATACGTAAACAGATTTAAAAACGCCGCTCACGTTAATGGTTACGACGGAACATCGTAGCCAGTAACGGCCACCACTGCAGATATTTGCCGCCCTGCCTCTCTACGCTCACCGCTTGTTTCGTAGCTGAAGTAGAGCTATAGAAGGTACACTGCAAATAACCTAAAAAACTAAAATTGCAAAAATTAAAAAGACAACATAGCATCTAGTCTTTATTTTTTTAGTGCATGATAAAAAAAATAGCAAAACTTAATAATTAAACTGTTTTACAAACATGAAAGTTATAACAGAGAGAATAAATATAAAATATAATAGAATACAAAAACTACTAAGTATACAGCGTGTTTTCGGAATTTCTTACCAAATGGAAAACATTTAAATTATTAACTTTATGAAAAAAGTGCCTCTTTACAAAAAGTCCTGCTTGATGAGAAAATACATTTCCACAAAAATATTTGTATGTTGGATGTACAGGATGCCTTAAAAATACTTCTTTTCAAATTAAAATACGTGTATTTCCTAACTACAGTACGAAACTTTAAAGAGCGATTTCTTATGTCATTTTAAGTTCCTGTAAACAAATTTCCGGAGTGCCTTCGTTTATATTTTCTCATCAAGCCGAAGTTTTTAAAATGAGGCACTTTTTTTCGTGAAATTAATAATTAAAAAGTTTCCCATTTGGTAAGAACTTCCGAAGACAGTATAAACAAAATATTAAAAATGGATGGAATTTTTTATCAGATCTTTAAACTAAAAACTAAGTATTTAATTTCAGTCAAAACGCTACCTACTACAAAAATATCTGATTTTTTACCCTATAGGCATTCTTGGTTCGGTTTAAAAGGCCACAAACTTAACTTCAAAAGTATTACTTTACAACATTTCTTAAGTGCAAGCACAAAATGTATAAGATTTTGATATTATTATATCAAATACATGGTGTTATAAAAACAGTTCACACAGAAACAATTATTGTTGAAAGGTAAAGCCAAAAAACTTTTAATTGCTTTAAAAATAAACCCTAAATCAGAAAATCAGAAAATAAACTTAAATAATTCTCCGGAGAAGTGGGAAGTATACATGTCAATGTTTATACAGGGTGTCCAAGAATATGTGGGCAATCTCTTGGATTCATAAGAAACACTTGAAAATAATGTGACAAGGTCATATAAAATATTTTCCTCAAGTCCCTCTTTACAGAGGTATGTGTCCTTAAGGACGCCTCTGAAAATCGGTTTTTCTTGAATAACTTTTATATCACTTGGTAAAATAAAATAATTTTTTAATATAATAAATATCAGTTAGGACTCTTTAAAATGGTATCCTTGTAAAATATTTGCCTTCATTAGTCTCGACAGGGACGTACTAACCCTTACACAATAGTACTAATTACCTAAATTTACACCCTGTACAATAAAGGAATAAAAATATTATCTTAAAATAGCGTAAACCCTTAGCTAAAAAAATAATTTGGTCTGATAAAGTGAAGTGTTTTCAAAAAAACAACATTTTTATTAAATCATCTTGTATTTAATAATTTTGTTTGTCACTTTGACATTATTTTATGCATTTTCTAGCTTTAATTATCGAAGATTATGGAAACCTCTAAAATGATACAACATTATTTTTAAGTTTCGTGAAAATAAAAAAATAAAAATAACAAGTTTTTTAGTACCATTTGCAACAGAATAACCTAATGTTTTTAGATGTGCCTACTAAACAACCACTTGTTTTTGTCGAAAACGCTTTAATTTATCGACATCTTGCAGAAGTACATTTTTTTTATCCAAGGATTTAAGCTACCCAAAAATACCTATTTCATATCTTTATTATACAGGGTGTAAAAATAATTAACACTATTGTGTAAGGGTTAGTCCGCCCCTGGCGAACTAATGAAGGCAAATGTTTTACAAGGATACCATTTTAAAGAGTCCTTACTTGTATTTATCATATTAAAAAATATTTTATTATACCAAGTACTGTAGAAGTTATTCAAGAAAAACCGATTTCCAGCGGCGTTCTTTAAAGGCACATATCTCTGTAAAGAGGGACTTTAGGAAAAAATTATAGGAACTTGTCAAATTATTTTCACGGTTTCTATATGAATCCGAGAGATTGCCCATATATTCTTGGACACCCGGTATAAAGAATTAAAGTTATGAAAACAATTATTTTTTTAAAGATCTTGAATAATAACTTATTCATCGTTTTTTAATTAAAATCAACACTACTGATTATATATAAACAGAGCCTAAGAACTTGCCAACAATATATTAAACCATTTTAATAACACCATGTACGTTTTTTATTCTACATTATGTATTTATATAATAGTTTAACAGCGTAAAATATGTATACCAAAATGTTTATTGGCATTTAAAAGCATTTAAAAATTGATTAAAAAATATATTTTTACATTAAAAAAAAGGATAAATTGTATTTTCTTAACATGATAGCAGAGAGGCTTTATCTTTGTCCACTATAATATATTTAAAAAAATCACATCAGTACTTCTAATAGGTAAAAACGTAGGCATTGACAGAGTAATCGCTTACAAATTAACAAAACAGCATTATTTCGAAAACTTTTATAATTGGTAGAAAAATATCACTATTTTATGTTTATCTACGATGTACAATTATTATGAAGGGGTTGTTTGAAACCCTAACACAATTGAAACATTTTAAATAATTTAAAGCACAAAACACCAGCGAATTAACTTTCTTCAAAAAAAAGAAAATAAGTTCTAGAAACGCTGTAAAAAAATTTAAAAATAGCATATACAACATCCTTAAATGATTGTTGCAGAACAAATCTGTTACAAACATGCAACGGATATGTTTTACGCTATTTTATAATACACATAACTGACATGACATTGTCCAAAAACTATAATTAATTATTCAACCTAAACAAAAAATCTGCACAATATTTTTCTTTGTGACAACTTATTTTTACATAGAATATTTAAATACCAAATATATTAAAATAACGTACTCTCAAAAATAAATATAATTTGGAATAACAAAAGTTAATATATTTTCCTTGATATCAACACATTTACAACAATCACTTCCTCTTTAACATTGGGTTGAATTATTAGTGCAAGTTATTTTAATTGTGCAGTTATTTTATTTAGGCTTATGTCACAGGTATTATGACACTTGACAATCATAATGCCTTACGTCTAATAACTAGGGACGTTCCATCCATAACGATGATCTGGATTCGGGTTTGGTTGCATTTGCATTATTAGATTTTTAGACTCCCGCCTTCGATTATAGCTTAATTTTGCATCTTTGTACAAACAAAAGGCGGCAAAACCATGGAAAAAGAATGATAGGCATGCAAAACCATATGACCAGCACAAGTAGTTAAAGTTCGGATACATTAGCCAATCGCGCCGAACATGGGATCCTCCAAAAACAGCAATTGCAAAAACATGAAAACAGCTGAAAAGTTAGATAACTTTATTATCTGCAGTAGGATCACGAACTTGATTCAATTAAATCAAGCAAGTCGATGTGGATCTTTATAAATTCGGCCACGATATTCAATCGAGTTTACCTTTGGCAACAGACAGAAAAACAAAAGTTGCCGAAGGCAAGCTCGAAAGAATGTCGTGTCTGGAGATGCACATTGACTTGCTCGATTTAATCGAGTCGAGTGTTGTGATCGCCCTGCTGGTTATCAAGTGGAAAAGTGAACAATTATTTATAACAGTTTTCCCACATTATAATTATTATAAGAACATCTTAAAGTTAAAAGAAAACTAGATTTTTAAATCACTTTCTTGTTCTTCTACCCTTAATTTTCAAACCAGTTGGACAATTATTGTCTTTTTGCATGGGTAACATTTACAGTGGCGTTGCGTCACCAAAATTAGGCGGAGGCGAAGTCGTGTCTGCGAGGCCCCTTTCATGACAAAAAATTATTGAGGAGCAAAAAAGGCCTTCACCTTTCTTGCGAGGCCCTTTAGGCGTAGGCGAAGTTATCCGCGAGCCCCTTTTATCCTGTGGAAAAAATTGAGGAGCAAAAACAAAAAAAAGCTTCTACCTCATTTTTTTTACTTTTTTTGCGTTGTGCGAGGCCCCTGATTTACAATTTCGGGCCTCCGAGCCCGTCCACATCCTTCATTTCGGTATTTTTTATCACATTCCATACCTTTACACCTTGTAGCGAGGTACCACCAGGCGCGAGGCCGTAGGCCACTGCCTTCACCGCCTACGTCTAGCTAGGCTACTGAACATTTAAGGTAAGTTAGCTGCTTAGCAATGATCTAACTGAACTCAAAATTTTAAGGAAAAATTTTAATTGTACCCTTAATATAAGAATCATTAATAAACAAATCCAGAACAGTAAGAGTGACATTTCAGATTACTACTAATTGTGCAGATAAAAAACAACTTGTGGAATTTGCTCAAATGTTTCCTTGGCGGGAAAAAATTATATTATTTAAATTTCTTAACTAATTTTGATTTTCATAATATAAGGCTACATAATATTATACAGGGTGTTTCCTAACTACGGTACAAAACTAAAAAGATGGATTTCTCATGAATTTTTATGAAAAAAGTTTTCATTTTAAATATTTAACATACCGTAGTTCAGAAACAAAGACGTTTAGATGTTTATATGAAGTTTTTTTCCTATTTTCTGTAAAGTTTGTCGGTTGAGTTACTGGACACCCTGTATGTATGTAGGTAATTTGATTGAAATTGATGAAAACTTTGATGTCTATTGGTGCCTAAACGGTGAGGTTTAGCGACTTTAATAGAGTACCTTATTTTTTAGTTTTTCATTGTCTAAAAATGGCGCCCCCAGCTTTACGATATCTGTCAAAATAAAAAGTTATGATGTAAATAAATTTTAAGTTTTAGGTAAAGTGCCCTCTGGCGGTATTTTAAAAAAGTACTTTTGTCTTAAAATTTTAGAATCTGCAAAGCTCGATTTGTGTGCCAAATATCAACTGGATTGGTTAAAAAATAAATGCAATATGGCGAAAAACCAAAATAAAAATTGAACTTTGACGGCTTGTAACTCGAAAACGAATGACGTTTTGAAAAAAATTTATATGAAGCTCTACCCATATTTTGTCAAGTAGAATCACCCCCTTAAGTTTCGTAATCGATTTTTGAATCACCCTGTATTATTTTTATTTCAACTTTTATTATCGTGAACAGCCTGATGATTTGTACATGAGTCTATGTTGCTTTTTAATTCTAGTAGATTACGATAAATATATAGATGGCAATGTCATGATCTCCAAAGCTCAAAATGCATCTCGGCAGTCCTCTCTATAGCCAAGAGTGGCAAGCAAACTTACAGCCTTTCTCTGCAAACTAAAAATTTTGTGTTACTCAGCCGAGTAACTCGGTATTTGAACTGCATATGATATATGACTGTAAGGGGGCAAAAAAGCATGTTTTAGTATTGCCTGTCCAACATTGTTATTTAAATTTCTCAGAAGAAAAAGGCCGCTACTTAGTCTTTTGCAAACCTTATCAATGTGCCCACTACATTGAAGTTTTGGATCCAGGCATACCCCCAGAAAGGTCACCTCTTCCTGGTCATCATTATTTATGTGAGAATTTCTCATAAAGAAGACAACTTGCTTAGTCTTCTCCCCATTTAACAATAGTTTGTTTGCCTGGAACCAAGCACTAGCCCTCGAAGGTACCACCCCAGAACACTCCAAGGACTCTTCTAGAGTTTTGCCCTTGTAGGCTATTATAGTGTCATCCACAAACTGAGTGAAGCCTGCCGAGGCCTCACCTACTAGCAAATCGTTGTTATAATGTAAATTAAAAACAGAACCGGGCCAAGGATGGAGCCCTGAGGCACCCCAATGTTGACCACACTCTCACCAGACTTCAGCCCCCCGCCTTTACTACCTAACATCTATTAGGTAAGTCCTCAGCAGGTTCACACTGCCCACGTAAAAGTTGTAGACCCTGATCTTTTGTAGGAGGATGCTGTGGTCGACACAGTCAAAGGCCTTGCTCAAGTCACAAAATAAGACGGTATTAAAATATTTGTTATTGAAAGCTTCTAAGATATCTGAGACTAGATTCAAAATTACCTGGACAGTATTTTTATTTTTCCTATAGCCAAATTGAAAGTCAGTAAAAAGATTATGGTTTTCAGAAAAGTTACTATTTGATTTACCATACATTTTTTAATTATTTTTAGGATAATTGGTACAAGGAAGACAGGCCTGTAATTTGATGGTAGATTTTTATAACCTTTTTTGTAAATTGGTACAATAATACCCTTTTTAAGATAGTTGTGAAGATATTTTCTTTAAAGCACACGTTTAACATTCATCCCAAATATATCATATAACATTAATACCAAATATTTCTCGGCTTGTTTTATTTTTTAAACCATTTATGATGTCCCTGACCTTCTTTTGTGAGTCTTGTGTAACTTTAAAGTTTGCTTGAGGCCTTGCTATATTAGCAAAGTTGTCTATGGGATTTAACCGGGATAATGGAATTTCATTCACAAGATTTATAGCAATATTAGAAAAATAATTATTGAAACTATCTGGAGTTATGCTACAGTTCTGGGTAGTTTGTTGACTTATTTCTTTGGGAGTTTTTAATGTTCCAAGCACCCTTTGCAGGGTTACTGGAGTTGGATATTACCTTGTTGTTTGCCCTTTACACTAGGTATTTCTTTTTGTATAATTTTTTACAGTGTTTTAATTCTTCAGTAATATTCAAATTGTGTTGTCGAATCAACTCCTTAATCAGATGTATTCGATCTCTCATACCCCCTTATCTCACCGTTAAACCATTTGTTGTGTTTATAGGAAATTTTTTATAAAAAAAAAAATCTCCCCTTAAGTTTTGTACGGTAGTTAGGAAACACCCTGTATACATAAAAATTCTTATTTAAAAAATATGTGTGTAGACTTTGTATACAAGGCTTGCAAAAACTTAAAAACATGATTTTACGCCAAGAGTAAACTGCCTTTATTTTTTATTTTTGAGCCAAATGTAATTTGGATAATTTATTTAGAATAGCATTTTGAATGACTTTATTAATGTTACAGAAGTTCAAGAAGTTTCATAAAAATTATTTTGATCAAAAGTTATTTATTTTAAATTTTTATACTAAAATGATCTAAAAACTCTTATAATTTGAAGAATTTATGGTTTCGTCCGTTACTTTGTGACCGTACATTTTAAATTAATAAAATAAACAAAATATATACTTTGTTCATAGTCACTTTAATTGAAATTTAGCCGTGACAGCTGTTTCGTAGTACAACTACATTTTCACACGTACTGACAAACTAAAATTATGTTACTTATATATAAACAGTAATACCTAATAAAAAACATATTTTTACAAAAGTTTTAAAATCAATATGGTACAGTTGTAAAATTTAAAGATTTTATTGCTATATTTTATAAAAGTTTTACAAGGGGTAGATTTCCTAGGTCAATCTGTGTGTTAAGCAGATGTACATTCTGTTTTTTATGTTTATAGATTTCAATATTTTCTAATATATCTAGTTTTCGCCCTTTTTGTTCTACATGTAATATTTTTAGGGTATTGATTTCTGGAAATTTGTGTCCGGTTTCCAGAAAATGGTTTGCGACATTTGATGTTGTTTTCCCTAACCTATAACATGAGTTATGTTCTTTAAACCTAGTTTCGAAATTTCTTCCCGTTTGTCCAATGTAACAGCTATTACACTCTTCACAAGTAACCTTATAAACTCCTGATTTTTTAAATTTATTTTGTTTATCTTTCACATTAAATATCATGTTTGATAATCGATTTGATGGTTTATGTGCTATTTTCTGGTTTTGTTTAGACAGGGTGTTCGAAATTTTTGTGATATTTGGCCAAAATAAGTTAGGGTTTTAAATGGTTGGTTTTGTTTTTCAGGTATTTTTGGGTAAATTTGGTTGAGGGTGAGTTGTTTACGTTTCTTATTAATTATAGAGTTTATTAAGGGTGGTGGATAACCATTGTTTTGAGCGATGTTTTTATAGTGTTTAATTCTTTTTCTAAATTTTCTTTGGAAAGTGGAATGGAAAATGCGCGATGTATCATTGATCTGTATGCTGACATTTTGTGGGTAATTGGATGTAAAAAATCATTAGGTATTGTAATATCAGTAAAAGTTGGTTTTCTATAGATATCAAAATTTATGGTTCCGTAGTTAGTTTTTGTTATTTTAAGATCTAAAAGTTAATGGAGTTTTGTTGTTCTATTTCCAAAGTAAATTTAATATTAGGGTGTATAGAGTTAATATAATTAAGAATATTTTTTAGCTCTATCTCATTTCCTGAAAAGCCGACAAGTATGTCATCCACATATCGGTACCAAAATATAACATTATGTGCTTCCTCCAAATTCTTAACTACCTACTAATTCAGTTTTTAATGGAACTTATATTTTGACTTTTCTAAGTTCTAAATTTAAGATGTATAATACACTACATAGTATGCATCAATTATTATTGTTTTTTAGAGATCAACAGAAAGTCGATATATATACATTAACAGCTTATCAATATACACGTCTAGCCACTTTAAAAGATTCATAGGCAATTTTTGCCACACACTATACCAGTTAGATATTAAATAATGATTGCCTTCATGTAAACATTCGTAGCCATAACTTTCTAGGACAAAATAAAAATTATTCAAACTAAGCATTAAAAACTACAATTACTCCCCCTTTAACCATTTATGTAGCAGCAGTTTCCCAAAATCCTTAATACTAAATCCAAATTCCTACAAAACACAATTTTTCAGCTTTAAACAAATGTGACCAACTCTTTTTGGCCAAATTATGGAGTCAAATAAAATTTTGTATTATTATATTTATAGATTATATACTTTATTCTAAATAAATCTTTCTTATGACATTTTGCCCAAAAATGGAAAAATAAAGTTAGTTTACTCTTGGAGAAAAATCATGGTTTTTAAGTTTTTGCAAACCCTGTATACAAATTCAACATTTTCTCTTCGTAAATCATATATTTTTTACAAGCAAGCAAAAGATTAATATTTTTATTTAAAAAATGAAATTTTTGGTCCATTTGTTCGTCTTCTAAACCTCATCCATGAACAGTTTGGATATTATATTTGTTCGATATATTTTTAATATTTGATATTTTGATTTTCTCCATAAATATCATGATATTTAGGATCCCTGATACTTACTTGTAGTTGTAACACAAACAAAATCAATGCCTGATAGAATCCACTCATATCTTAGTACAAACTCTAAAGGCCATCTACAGAGCTGCATGGCCATTAGAACTTGAGCACCAAAGCTTAACAAAAGGACATGGTCACGAAAGCTTGAACTGCCATAAGCCATGGAGGTAAAAGCCATTCTCTTATTACATAGTATTCCTGACTAAATACATGGTGACAGCCATTAAAGAGATGGTCAAACTGATAATAAGGGTAACGGAAATCCTGAAAGCAGTACTCCCAAAGTCCCATATTTTTGAAGTTGGAAAATGTTTCATCATATGACTTCACCCAATAGGGACTAAAAAGAGGAATTAAAAACACATAACAATATGATCATTAAAACCTAACTTACCTGCAAAATGCAATCATTAAAAACATTCCAGCGATATAGGTTAACAGAGCTCCATTAACCAAATATTCTGTAACAAAAAAAAACAAAGTGTATAGTTTAAAATAAAACCGATATTAAATAAAATTCTTACGTGAAGCTTTGGGATAATTATTTTTATCAAATTCGGAACTACTCATGGTTATCCTTTTCAGTTCACTGTTTCACCAATAAAATGTTTATTATTTCGTTAACTGTTAATAAATTAGAAATTTTAAAAGGTAATTATGATTAAGGCACAATTTGTTTTGTTGACATCGTTGACTTCGGTTGATGGTTGACTTTTTCCACGCCCAATAATTTGCAAAATTTGAAAATGTATTGTTTTTGTCCTGTTGGCAACAATGGCAACTGTTTGAGATTTTATAGCATATTCCATTAGTAGAGTTAGTGCAGTTAAGAGAATTAATTTTCTATTCTATTTTTGTTGCAAAAAGGTAATTATTTACAAACCGTAAAAAGTATCGCCCATTTTAATGAAATTTGATATACGGGGGTTTTTGGGCCGCTGAATATGAATCTGAAAGAATTTTTAGTCATACACGTTTTGTTCTCGAGATATTCATCGTCACACTTACTAACCACAACTAACCTAAATTCACTACGGATATTTATCATCAGACATGATAACTAAAACCTAAATATTCACTATTTCCCCCCTTCTTTTTACACTTAATTCTTGAGTTTTCTGCTAAATTGGTACTCAATATATTTGGTTTTTACCTCTAAAAACGCCATTTTTTTATTTATTTTACCCGTATTTTCCATAAAATTGCAAAGCTTTACTTTCAATCATTTCAATCGCAGTACTACTGCCATTGAAAATGAAGCTTTACAATTTACGGAAAAAATGGGTAAAATAAATTAAAAAGTGAGGTTTTTAGGGGGAAATTAAATATTAAGTTCCAATTTAGCAAAAACTCAAGAATTAAGTGCAAAAGAAAGGGGAAATAGTGAATATTTAGGTTTTAGTTATCATGTCTGATGATAAATATCCGAGATAACGAAACGTGTCCAACAAAAAATTCTGTCAGATTCGTAATGAGCGCCCCAAAAACCCACGAATATCGAATTTCATTAAAATTGGTGACGCGTCTGGTTTGTAAATAATTACCCAAAAATAGTAATTTTTGAAAAATATAAAATGTTTATATTAACTATATACAGGTTTTGCAAAAACTAATTAGGTATCTAGAAACTGACCGCAACTCCGATTTTGACCAAATTTTACGAATCTGAAAGAATTTTTAGTCGGAAACGTTTTGTTTTTGAGATATCCATCATCAAAGTTGGTATTTGAACTAACCTCATTTTCACGATATTTCCCCTTATACGACTAAAGTGGTACAATATTTGATTTTTGCCTTTTAAAACCTCATTTTTCTACGTATTTTACACTTTTTTGAATTACATTGCATAACTTCACTTTTCACATAGGTTTTATTAAATTTTATCCATATCATAGGTGTCTCAACTTTATACACTTAATAAGTGGTGCCTCCTCCGGAAATATTATAAAAAAGTTTAAAATTAAAAATGTTTGCAAACATAAACTTTATTTTATGCCATTACTGATAAATTATACAAGGTGTTCTAAAAATAAAATCTTGACTACCTACTTATTCAGTTTTTAATGGAACGCCCTGTACTTATATTTTGACTTTTATAAATTCTAAATTTAAAATGTATAATACACTATAAAGTATGCATCAATTATTATTGTTTTTTAGATATCAACAGAAAGTCGATATATATATATATATATATATATATATATATATATATATATATATATATATATATATATATATATATATATATATATATACTATATATATATATATATATATATATATATATATATATATATTGCCTTCATGTAAACATTCGTAGCCATGACTTTCTAGGGCAAAATAATAAACAGCATTAAAAACTACAATTACTCCCCTTTTAACCATTTCTGTATCAGCAGTTTCCCAAAATCCTTAATACTAAATATCAAAAAAACTCACCCTGTATATAATAGCAGCACCATGGAATGCTAATCATTTAATTGCTTCCGTTTTAATAACTACTAATGGCTGGTGAGCTATTTAGTATATTTTGATAGGCATTTACTTACTCATCTTAAAACTAGCAATATTGT
This sequence comes from Listronotus bonariensis, assembly GCA_014170235.1. Taxonomy (NCBI): domain Eukaryota; kingdom Metazoa; phylum Arthropoda; class Insecta; order Coleoptera; family Curculionidae; genus Listronotus; species Listronotus bonariensis. Next base: position 32,980 of record JACEGR010001822.1, on the reverse strand, counting down.
AGAATTTAATCAGTGGCGTGTAGCTAGGTCAGAGGCGGCCCTGGGGCAAAAAACTAAAGTAGGGCTCTAAAAAAATTGCAAATGTCAAGGAGCAAAAAATGATCCTCGTGAAATAAAAACAACTTTATATAAACATTTTCATATACAGTGTGTCCAAGATAAGGATCCTAAGCATGGGAATCTCAGTACCTATTGAAGATACAGATTAGGTTAGATTAGGAAAAAATTGTGTTTTTTAAAGCTTATTTACATGCCGTTTAAAAACTTGAAAAATTTTCATGGCCTGCTGAGATATTTGGCAAAAACGAAAATTTGACTATATCGATTTTAAAGAATTTATGGTTTCGTCCGTTACTTAATATATCGATTTTATTTTTTCTGACTTTATTTGAAGAGATATAAAAAACTAATAACACTTTTTCATTGTCACTTTTTAGTTACTACATGATGGTATTTTTAGATTTTATACCCGACGTTTCGTTTTCAAGAAACCATCATCAACTTTATTTTTTTATATTGCTCGAAAAAAAGTACACCTGTATCTGATCCCATTTTTTATTACAAATTCAACGATGTATCACTTGTCATATTTTAATTTTTAGTTAAAAGAAAAATAGCATTTTTACTATTTTTTTAAAGTTATTTTTAAGTAGGCCTTGCAAACAAATGCTTGGACGTTAATACCTGTTACCGTATCTGCAACATAATTAATTATCATTATAAAATAGTATTTGTCTTTATTACCCTGTTTGTCAAGTTGCTGTTTTTAGAGTAATTGTTCTTATTGTTACTGTTGTCTTTATACGCAATACGCATTACTAGGCTCAACAAAATCCGCGTGTTAAGAAAATATCGAAACATCAAGAACTTTTTGGGTTTAATATGTGGTGTGGAATTTTAGGAACTAAAATACCAGGTCCATGTATTTACCATAATTCATAACTGCAGAAATGATACCTTCATTTATTTTTGCAGCACAAAATGTAGCATGTTAGCATGTCAAACTTATCTTCATGGCTATAATGGCCATCCTGCATATTCGACCGTAGTAATACAATAAGATATTAGCTATTCACCAATAAACAATAATAGAGACAACAGTAACAATAAGAACAATTGCTCTAAAAACAACAACTCGACAAGCAGGGTAATAAGGACAAATACTATTTTATAATGATATTAAATTATGTTACAGATACGGTAACAGGTATTAACGTCCAAGCATTTGTTTGCAAGGCCTACTTAAAAATAACTTTAAAAAAAATAGAAAAAATGCAGTTTTTCTTTTAACTGAAAATTAAAATATGACATGTGATACATCGTTGAATTTGTAATAAAAAATGGAATCAGATACAGGGAGTACTTTTTTCGAGCCATATAAAAAATAAAAGTTGATGATGGTTTCTTGAAAACGAAACGTCGGGTATCAAATCTAAAAATACATCATGTAGTAGCTGAAAAGTGCCAATGAAAAAGTGTTATTAGTTTTTTTATATCTCTTCAAATAAAGTCAGAAAAAAATAAAATCGATATAGTCAAATTTTCGTTTTAGCCAAATATCTAAGCAGGCCATGAAAATTTTTCTAGTTTCTAAACGGCATGTAAATAAGCTTTAAAAAACACAACTTTTTTCTAAATTAACCTAAGCTGTATCTCCAATAGGTACTAAGACTTCCATGCATAGGATCCTTATCTTGGACACACTGTATACACACTGTATAGGGTGGAGTGAAAAAGTCATCAAGAATTCTAATACCCCAAAAAGTTGCCTACAACCCACTTAGTAATTTGACAAAAATTTGTTGAAATCGGTAAATATCTTCTGCCGCCACGAGCTGATTGAATTTTTAAATAATAATATTTTAATTCCGCCCCCTGCCGTCCTTCTATGGCGGCCTTAAATTTAACATAAATTTTTGAATAGGTTTGTCTTTAATTTACTTTAATTACAAAAAACAACCAAAACATATTTAACTTCAAAAACATGGTTTATTATATAAATAGGTTGCAAGTAAAAAATAATATACCTGACTAACATTCTTGCCAATTAATTAATTCAAAATTTTTAGCTAGTCCAGTGGCGGGTTCCGTCACACTATACAGAAACACGATTTTCACTTTCTTCTTTTCAAAACTAAACACAAAAGGGCCTCTCAAATAATATATTTCACGAAAAAAAAATGCGGGTTTTTCTTTTTTTGTATTAAAAAAATAAGTTTAAAAGTCGCAAAATTCATACAGTGTTGCCATACAGGTATATTAGTCCTAAAAACAAATAAAAGATATGGTAAGATAGCCCTAACAAAACCTACTAGAACTTGCTAAAACTAAGCATAACTTAGCAGAAGTAACCAGAACTAGCGTTGACTAACAAAAACTAACCTGTTTACCTAACTCCAACACAAATTTAAAACGACACAAAGTTGATGTATCTTATAAAAATAAACAACTTGGCAACACCGGTTTTCCAAATACTCCTAACCCTAATCACGACGATAAACTAAACCATTCATTTTCGTGTGATTTTCGTATTTAAACAATTTTTATGTCTTTATTAAAAGTTTTTTGCAATTTTCCGCCTTTTATTTGATTTGTTAGACCGTGTTTTACCATATAGATAAATAAAACATGCAAAAACTTTAAGTTATAGTGTTCCCTATAGTGTGACGTAACCAAATTAACCCAGTGGCGTCTTAAGTCTCACAAAAACCAGTATTTCTGACAAAAATAATGTACCTAACTGATTTTGTTGCAATTTTTATATTTAACTAGCCATGATTCCCGGCTTCGCTCAGGAGTTGATATGAGACCCAAATAACCGTTGTTCTGAATGAAGTTCAAATACTCGACAACAGATGGCGCCACTACACTTAATTTCCAAGTTGAAGGGTTGGAAGAGTCCTAAAACGGGAACTTTCTTGTTCGAGGGGAGATAAAGGGCTATCACACTATATAAGTCCCCTTATCATATCGGGGCCCCTTTTGAAGTTTTATCGGCACGCACATTTTATCAACTTAGTTTTATTATATATAATGAATATAATGATAATAATATTTTCCTACGACCACATGTGAAAATAGTAAATAGCACACTGTTTTCATGCATAGAAAATGCCTTATATCACACTAGTGTTGCAAAGTACTTTACAACACTAGTGTTGCAAAGTATAATATAAAGCTGTCATCGCTGTCATTGTTATTTAAAATAAATTTGGAGTTATCAGGCTGTTAATGGGATTTACATTGAAAAAGCCATGCAATATTTTTTAATGAGGACCTTTTTAATTCTTAAATGATAAAAAGCGACTAGGTAGGTGATTTTTGATATAAAAATATTGTTAAACAGTATAATATATCGCAGTAAGGAAAAGTATATATCACCCTAGTGATGCAAAGTTTTCAATTGTTTTCTTATTTTTTCCGTGAAGACAAACAACTTTTATTGTTTTTTGGTGAATAACTTGTGGTCGTAGGAAAAATAGTGTACAGTACTCGTGTGAAAATGACTTTCTTACACTCGTGGGTTTGTCGCACTCGGCTGACGCCTCGTGCAACAATATTCCCACTCGTGTGAAATAAGTCATTTTCCACCCTTGTAATGTAATATACTATTTCCTACGACCACATGTGAAAATAGTAAATAGCACACTGTTTTCATGCATAGAAAATGCCTTATATCACACTAGTGTTGTAAAGTACTTTACAACACTAGTGTTGCAAAGTATAATATAAAGCTGTCATCGCTGTCATTGTTATTTAAAATAAATTTGGAGTTATCAGGCTGTTAATGGGATTTACATTGAAAAAGCCATGCAATATTTTTTTAATGAGGACCTTTTTAATTCTTAAATGATAAAAAGCGACTAGGTAGGTGATTTTTGATATAAAAATATTGTTAAACAGTATAATATATCGCAGTAAGGAAAAGTATATATCACCCTAGTGATGCAAAGTTTTCAATTGTTTTTTTATTTTTTCCGTGAAGACAAACAACTTTTATTGTTTTTTGGTGAATAACTTGTGGTCGTAGGAAAAATAGTGTACAGTACTCGTGTGAAAATGACTTTCTTACACTCGTGGGTTTGTCGCACTCGGCTGACGCCTCGTGCAACAATATTCCCACTCGTGTGAAATAAGTCATTTTCCACCCTTGTAATGTAATATACTATTTCCTACGACCACATGTGAAAATAGTAAATAGCACACTGTTTTCATGCATAGAAAATGCCTTATATCACACTAGTGTTGCAAAGTACTTTACAACACTAGTGTTGCAAAGTATAATATAAAGCTGTCATCGCTGTCATTGTTATTTAAAATAAATTTGGAGTTATCAGGCTGTTAATGGGATTTACATTGAAAAAGCCATGCAATATTTTTTTAATGAGGACCTTTTTAATTCTTAAATGATAAAAAGCGACTAGGTAGGTGATTTTTGATATAAAAATATTGTTAAACAGTATAATATATCGCAGTAAGGAAAAGTATATATCACCCTAGTGATGCAAAGTTTTCAATTGTTTTCTTATTTTTTCCGTGAAGACAAACAACTTTTATTGTTTTTTGGTGAATAACTTGTGGTCGTAGGAAAAATAGTGTACAGTACTCGTGTGAAAATGACTTTCTTACACTCGTGGGTTTGTCGCACTCGGCTGACGCCTCGTGCAACAATATTCCCACTCGTGTGAAATAAGTCATTTTCCACCCTTGTAATGTAATATACTATTAAATTAAGTAAATGAAAATATACAGCTTTTTTGTTACATACCTAATATTTTTACGTAGCCTGCTTAGTTTTCAAATAAAAAAAATTGGCTAAATTTACATATTCCCTTTACAAAAGTTTATCACCCTGTTACTTGAGAACAAAAAATTTGCAGACCCATGTTTATATAAACTTTTTTTATAAAATTGGCTAATAAATAAACCCTTAAATTTTTTACCCCAATAAGGAAACACCCAGTATACTTTATAGCATAGAGTAAGGAAATTTTATATAGTAAGCTCTTATTAAGTAAAATACAGAGTTTTTAAAATATTATTAAAGTGTTTTTTGATAATAGTTGATTTAACACATTTTTTTACTTAAATATTAAATAGCTCCGTATTTTTGTTTGAGCCCGAGGCTTATCGTGTTATTACAATAGGCCCTTCATTTCAATAATTACTTCATTTTTAATATTTTGCTAGAGTATAATATTTAAGTAGGCCAAATAAAAACAAAAAAAAGTTTTTGAAGTTTAAATTTATTAACAAAAGATACAAAAATAGCTGCTTAACGCTAAAAAAAATCAGTCTATTTTATTTTACAAACTAAAAATTATGTACTTATAATTATTAAGTATTACATTATTACATAAATATACTTTTAGGAATAATTACGACTTTTTTTACTTTTTTTTACTATCCCCGTCACCTTCTTTTGGCTCGATCCTTTTGATTGGTTTTCCAGTTCTAATAATGGGAATTTCCTTGTAATCAACTTGCTTTCCCTGAGGTTTCTTTGGAGCAGAAATACTGAGCACACCATCTGAAGACAATTTCGACTGCAGCTGTTTTATGTCGCAATCTTCAGGAAGCACAAATTTTCTTACAAAATGTCTGGATATAAACCCATGCTCATCTTGCTTTTCTTCATGCTTTCCTTCGATAGTAACTGTGTTGTCAGTCAATCTGACAGAAATTTCTTCAGGTTTAAACTGTTGGACATCTATGTTTGTTTGGAATCTATCTTTATCAATTGAAATTGAGGTATCCTTTTCAAGTTCGGCAAGTTGACTTCCAAGTTGGTTTAAATCTCTAACGAACTCAGATGTACGTACAGGGCCCAGAAAGTCTTGCGGTTCCAAAATGGTCCATCTCCTGGGAGCACAATGATAAGAATCTTCAAAAAGTAGTGGCAAAAGACTCATTCTCGTTTATGAAATCTGTATATAACTGGAAACTGGAACGTGTAAATAATCAAACAAGTTGTTTATAGTTACAAAAACACTGCAGTGGTTTCTCGAACGCTTAAAAATCACAGTAAATTTGAAGTGTCTGGCAACTGACTGATGACAGATAACGGCTGCGATGTATTTTTATAGGCAACCGTAAACTCGCGAATTTTCTGGTTGTTCGATCGATGACGCTCCTCCCAGTTCTAGATAATAACCGAACAACTGTTCGATGGTTGTTTATAGTATCTTTTTTGTTTTTAGGTGTATTATATTCATAGTTATCAATTCATATTTGGGGTTGGTTTTTATTTAAAATTGTTGGACGGTAAAGATTTTTTAGTTTCTGCGAAGTACCTACCGGATAAACGTTTAGTTATTTTTTGGTGAATGCGCAAGAATTAAATTGTTAAATTTTATGGTCGTTATTTAATAAGCCATTCTTTTTCTTCATGAGTAATTTTCTTTATTAATTCTAATGTTATACTTTTCATAATATAATTGCATAAATTAAAATAAATAAACACATTAAAGTTTCAAACCAACCAAGTATTTTACATTCGGGTCATATTTACTAGTTGAGTATTTTTTACACAATTTAATACATAGATACATTTTATTTTGTTATTTTATATACCGGATGTGCAAATAACATAATTAACACATAGGCAATGCGAGGAAAAGAAACAGTCTAACGTGAATACCGGCATGAAAACATTTCGGATTGAATGACTCACGTCCATCATTTGTTGTTGCTTCCTATATACCTTGAGCTATTGCGTATACAGTATGTATGTTATGTTTACTGTATAAGCAATAGCTAAAGGTATATCGCCCAGTAAAAAAACAACAAAGTATGTATGATGAATCATCCAATACGAAATGTTTACATGCCGGTATTTACGTTAGACTGTCTCTTTTCCTCGCATTGTCTATGTGCTATGTTATTTACCATATCCGGTAGATTCGTTTAAATTTTAAATGGCGCAGCTGGTGCATTTTACCTTCTTTCGAATCCCTATTTTAATAAAATTAAAAATGTACCATTTTATTCATCAAGTAGCTAAATTTAACTAAACTTTTAATTAAAAATAAAACATTTGTTGTTTTTTTGACAATCGGTACAAATAATGTAAAAAACAGGTTTGCGCTTCTAAATTATTTTAGAAAATCAATAATCAATTCTAAATCATTTTAACCGTTTTTTTTTTATTAAAGTAAAAGTAAAAATCTACTGTTTTCTTTACCAAAACAAGCTTTATTATAACTATGACTAAACTTTGTTTAAGTTAAAATAAGACATTTTTTGACAACCAGAACAAATAGTTTAAAAATAACTAGGACACCTGCGATGTTGCAACAGTTCATTTTTAAAAATCTTTTCGTATGTTATTATTTTTATAAAAAAAAATCAATAAGATATTTCGATTCAAAAAGAATTATTGACGAAATTTTCATAGCCCCCTTAGTTTCTGACATACAGGGCGATTTTGAAAATTTGTCATTTTTGACGGTCCCCTGTATCTCAATTATTTGGTAACTTAAATAAAGTGAAAATGGATTGTTATAGAGTTTTTACTTAGACTATTCACAACAGACCAAACATTACATGTTTTTTCAATGCTAAAATGCCGTTTGTTTTGTTGCCATGATTAAAATACTAAACATGAAAACACAAACGTGTGTGACAAAGAAAACAAATCAAAATAATTTGCCTTTGTTTACAAATACCCCTGTGTTGGCAACACTGTCAATAATATAATGACTGAGGGCATTTCGATTGCCAGAGGCGTGCCATTCTAAGGCAATAATAAAATAAGCGAAAATAACACGAAATAAGAATGTTTTAGATAAACTTGCAAAACTTTTCTAAATAAGATTTGGGTATGTATAATTTTACGTTTTATAACGTGGATATATAAAATTAATAAAATATAGAATAAAAACTGGATAGGTAGCTTAATTTAAAAGATTGTATTACTAAAAACGTATATTCCTAATTTTTTGGACGCCATTTTATTTTGCTTGCTAGTTTATGGCTTTTTGTGCTTGCAATGTATAATTGTATAATATGATGCCTATATATTATAATTTAAACCCAAGAAATTTTAGTTAGTAACTAACTAGACATGGTATATTCAGAATATTTTAAATAATAGATTGAAAATCATGATCTTTTTATTTCAAATTATTATGGTATTAAAAGTATTCCAATCTATTAATCATACAAAATAATATGCATTCGTTTAAAAGACTTGATGTTTTACCAACTTATACATACGCTTGCGCATTCGCCATTCTACACATACTTTACTTATAAATGAACTGACTGATTATGATAATACCCGATTTGCACTAACTAGTTCGTGATTTATAAAAGTCAAAGCACACTAGGCGCTCAGGTTTCGGTACGCTCAAGGACCGATCAAATATCTTACATGGTATTTAAATATTATTCAAGGTAATTCTTTTAAAATGCATGTAAATTATTTGATCGGTCCGTGAGAGTACCGAGACCTAAGCGCCTAGTGTGCTTTAACCTTTAGCGAACAAGCATTCAATTTTTTTTATTATTACTGGATAAGAAAATTATGTTAAAAATTGTTTATGCTCACCTAATTTGCCATTTTAGATTTTGGGTAATATTTGTGATATGCTCTTTGTTTTTGACTGAATTTAAGCATTTACAAAACAACACAACGGTTATTTTGAGTAGACTAAAAACCAGTTACGAAAATGCCACAAGCGTTATACAAATAAAGACGGCAATCAACTATCGCTGTCTAAACGCATCGTTTACAACGTGTGCGAGCAACAAAAAGGCAAATAATTGATAGTGAGACAGAACTGGTGACGCCGTGGCATCTTCTCAACTGGCGAGAACTTTACAATATAGCGATAAGCGAAAGATACCACTTTTAATACTAGTATATTTTTTTGTTTAGAAGTTTTATAATTTAAAAAATTTTTGTTTCATTTTAAAAGCTATGGATTTAAGGTAGGAAAAGCTTGATTTTCTTAAATTTAAGACTAAGACCAAAATAAGAAAAATAATGTGGGACAGATATATTACCATGTTTTTTTGTTTAATGTCTTCCTGTTAGTGTACTACACGCCTTAGACGTGTATAAAAAATTTCAATATTTATATTGTCAAATAAATAAATCCTACAGTAAAAACTACATACTAAACATGTATAAAAACACAATCAAAACAACAAAAAAATCAACAGAATCTCGTATTTATATAGCATCCACTATATTAATATTTTTTTCCACTAGCAACATTTATTTAATCAATAATTTAGTATATTTTGGTGAGTGTTCGTGTGTATGTATGTAAATCGGGAATTAAAAAGATAGAATGAGGATTTTTTAAATAACCACTTATGTATTACATTTGCTTAAAGGCAGTTTTACAAATACTATTAGATCATTTAATTTAAGATTTATTCTCATAAAAGAAAATTGCACTAATATCATAATTAGTCATTTGTAGTTATGTATATGAAATAATTTAAAACAATTATTATGTATCTCATAAAGAAATAAATACTAACAGACTACGCCAACAACGATGCGACGTCAATGAATTGCAAAACAAACATATGTTTACTTACTTGTGAAATGACACATTGGGGTTTAAAAAGTCTATTTTTTGCATACTTGGCTTTCACGAACCATATTGTCGGTAATATTGTCCAATAATTTACACAAAAACACTATAAGACACATGAAAAACTGAGAAAATCACTAAAACAACTATTTCTACAAGGCAACGCTGCAAGTAATGGCGCATGAAAAGGGATAAAAATGCTACGAGACTAGCCAATCCGAGCCCGCTTGGAGGCTATGGCCCGTAGCAACGTTGTCGGGTTGTTTAGTCAATTTTCCGTGATTCAAAACAAAAAGAAAAACCTGGAAATAATTAAATATAATGATAATTTAATATGAACATAATAATAACTATATAATTCTGATATCAAAATCACCTTAAAGTATAGACGATATTTTTTTATAGTATTTCCAGTAAAAATTGTATTAACAAATAAATGCAAACATGGCAAAAGTCAAGACTTTTAATATAAAATAGCAAAAGTGACAGTAGCGTTTGCCCGATGACTTAAGCAATATTATCTTGAAAGCAAATAGTCCAGTCAAATCGGAGAAAATTTTAATGTCTGATCGTAATCAAATGTAAACAAGTTTCGTCTCCTGTAAAGGATAAAAGGTCATTGGTTTTTACGTAGAATTCAGTGGCGTAGGTAGTTTATTTCTAAAAGTTTTGTTTTTCAGTTACGACCGAAACTTATGTTTTTTTTTTAAATGGGACACCCTATATATTATTTTTTTATCTTATTCCCCCTTCCACAGGCTTTTCAAAAATATATAATAGTCCATATTTATTTCTTTTAAAAAGGAAAATTTTAACATTTTTTGTAAAATTTGTCATTCTATCACATCTATCTTTTATAGTAATGGAGCTGGTATATGAAAACACACGAAAACTGGACACCCTGTACATATAATGATCTTTTAAGAAGGGACTATACTGCGTTTTCTCTCTATCTTAAAAGCCTACTAGAGCATGCCATAAATATTTTTAAATTTTTAGCTTAAATTTTTCAAAATTTTAAAGAGCGAAAAAAAATAAAAAAAAGGTCCTCACTGTTTTTCTACTATAACATGTTCTCTTTTCTTCTTCCACATAACCATGCACATGAAAAACATAAGAAACACGGGATTTTTCCATATAAATTTCATTCCTTTCTCATGCTAAGAGGGTTCAAACCACCAACCCCTCCCTCCCTTATAAACCCCATGGTAATAATATATTTCTATGCCTTATAAAAATTGTACTTATATTGTATATACAGTCTGTGCTGTCTACCTAAGTTCGCACCATAGGAAAAACTTTTTATTATTAACTTTACAAAAAAATAGTTATTATTTATAAAAAGTTCTGCATGGTCTAAAATTGGAGGTGAAGTGGTGGTTCGAAACCCACGTTAAGCTGAAAGTCCCGTCTGGCTGACATTAGAGAGATATGGGTGGTGCTGTAAGGTCATGCGGTATTAACGTAAGCGCTATTATGACAATTAATTTATGCACGATTCGATTTTTACCGTCGCTGGTGTTAATAACGTTACCGCATGGAGTAATTTGCGGACTGAACGCCGTGTACTATTTAAAATAGCAAATAGACTTGCCATGTAAACAATTTTTTCTTTGTTTATTTGTTAAGGGTTTATTATTTATTTAGACGATTTTTACAAATATTTTTGTAAAAGAGGTACAGTAAAGTTAAACTACAAATCTTTGATGAAGCCTTGCTTTTTTATTTTGGGATATATATCGCAGTTGGAAAAGAAACGATAAGGTTAAGACTCTCGGCCAACAATGACCTGACTTTACTGAGAAAATGTCTTAGTCAAGATTCGTCTGAAAAAGTGAGAAAATGTACAGTAAAATGTGTCTGAAATAACGGGCAAAACTTTAGTATTCGCACATTAAAGAAGCATTTGTTTTTGATTTTATAAAATCGCAGACAGGTGTATTTAACCGCTCGTAATACGGCGTCTTCCATATCTCTAAAAACAAACACTATATATTAAATCTACCATGGTCTAAAATTCAAAATGCTGTTAGGTATTTGAAATAAAGGAAGGCACAAGGAATTTGTGTTTTAATTATATTTATTAATTATTGAAAGCGATACAAAAATACACAACTAGCAAGTCACGCCATTATTCTCATAGCCTACTGCACTGTCAAAAATCAAAAAGAAAACATTGTTGCCAACATAACACAGGTTTGCGTTCACTAACTTATTAACATCATGTTCAGTAACCTACTCTAACACCCTCCCTCAAACCTGTAACATGTTGATCAAATCAAAACTTAAGCTAAATTTAACATTCTTACAAACTTACAAAATTTTTCTCTACCTAATGATTTTGTAAAAATATCTGCCAGTTGTTCATCAGTAGATATATATTCAATTTTTAACATATCACTATTTACTAAATCTAAAACAAAATGAAGTTTCACATCAATGTGTTTACATCTTTTATTATTTTCAAAGTTTTGAAGTAATTTAATTGTGCTTTGATTATCTTCGAACAAACAGACCGGCAAATTTAAATCAATTTCAAAATCTGATAACAAATTTTTTATATACAAAAACTCACAAGAAGCAGCACAAACTGCAACAAATTCTGATTCTGTACTTGATAATGTTACAAAGGTTTGCTTTTTAGTACTCCAACTTACTAAATTATCAAATAGTTTAAAACAATAACCACTTATTGATTTTCTATCTACAATATTATTAGCCCAATCGGCATCTGTGTAACCTACCAAGTTATTATTTGAACAGTAAAAATATAATTTATAATCAACAGTAGTTTTTAAATATTTTAGTACACGTAACAAATGTTTAAAATGTTCATCGGTTGCACAATCTTGAAACTGACCAAAATAACTAACACTAAAACATATATCTGGTCTTGTACCCATCATTATGTACATAAGACTACCTAAAAGTTCTTTATAAGGTAATTTTGTTACATTACTTTTATCAACATTTGCCTTTAAACTTAAATTCTTTTCTATTGGTGTGTTAAAATTTTTACAAGTTTCCACATTAAATTTTTTAACTAACATTTTTATAGCAGATGTCTGATCTAGAGCAACAATTTTATTTTCTACATCTCTAGTTATTTTTATACCTAAAAAGTTAAATTTATCATTAACCAATTTTTTAATATTAAAACTTTTACCTAATTTTTCCTTTAAAAAGACTAAAAATTCAATGTTGCTACAAGCAATTAAAATATCATCAACATATAAAAGAAGATAGCATTTTATATCATGATCAAGAAAACTGTATAAGCAGTAATCCGATTTAGATCTTTTAAACTTTAAATTTATCATAAAATCATTAAATTTCTCATTCCATGCCTTAGGAGCTTGTTTTAACCCATAGATTGCACGTTTTAATAAACATACTTTATTTTTATCTTCATCTCTAACTTCTAATCCTTCTGGAATCTTCATAAAGACTTTTTCTTTGATTTCACTATGTAAAAATGCATTTTTGACATCTAACTGTTCCAAAATTAGCTTATAATTATTGCAAATGGATAATAAAATTCTTAGTGTTGACAGTCTTGCAACTGGAGCATGTATTTGACCAAACTCGCCAAAATCATGCTGCTCAAATCCCCTAGCAACTAATCTTGCTTTATATAACCTTTTACTTTCTTCTTGATCTTTTACCCTAAATACCCATCTGTTACTAATAACCTCTTCTTTTTCCGGTTTTTCCACTAATTCCCAGGTTTTATTGTTTTTTAAAGCAGTTAATTCATTTTCAATAGCATTTTTCCACTGATCCCAATTTGAACTTTGTTTTGCTTGTACGTAAGATTGAGGAACACCCGAGAGCTCACTCAGCAACGCAAAGCAGCTTATATCCAATTCATAGTCATCAAACCTACTTGGTAATCTTGTTTGTCTCTTTGATCTAACATTCCCTTGTATATTTTCTAAAGGATCCTCTGTTTCTGTTATTTCCTGTATATTTGTGTTTTCTATTTCCCTGTTTTCTTCTCTTTTATTTTCTTTTTCATTAATAACATTATCCTCCCAGTCACTTTCTGTCTGACATTTTACTGGAAAATACTGAAAATTATTTTCATCAAAAATAACATTTCTACTATGAATAAATTTATTTTCTTTCTCGTTCCATAGTTTATACCCATTTTCCGTATAACCAATAAATCTACACTTTATACCTTTATCATCCAACTTTGTTCTTAGTGAATCGGGAACCCTAGCATAAGCAATACATCCGAAAACTTTCATATTAGCTACAGTTGGTTTCTTTTTTAACCATAATTCATAAGGAGTTTTATCCCTAAAGTGACAAGACTGAGTTCTATTAGTGATGTAGGCCGCTACGAGTACAGCATCCTCCCAAAAGATTTATCCATGTGCGCTTGTATTATCATCGATCTGGCCTTATCCATTAAAGTTTGATTCATCCTTTCAGCAACACCATTAAGTTGAGGAGTGTACGGTGGAGTGTATAAAATTTGAATTCCCTTCTGTGAACAAAAATCTATAAAATTTTTAGAACAATACTCGCCCCCATTATCACATTTTATTTTAGCAATTTTCTTACCACAAAACAAAGATGCTACCTTTGCCTCATAATCTTTAAAACAATTAAATACCTCATCTTTCTGTTTAATTACATAAACCATAACAAACCTAGAGTAATCATCTACAAATGTTACAAAATATCGATTACCATTATGTGATATAGGTGTAATAGGACCGCAAACATCAGTATGAATCATTTCTAGAACTCTACTTGATTTTGTACATTTAGAATAGTAAGGAAAACATTTTTGTTTACTTTTCACACAAACTTCACAAATTTTATTGTGTTCTGAATTTACAAACTGCATTCCATTAACCAAATTATTGTTTTTAATATTTTGTAGGGATTTATAGTTTAAATGCCCATACCTTAAATGCCACAGTTCTTTTTCATTTGAAAATGCTAAGTTTGCAAAATCCGAATCACAATATTTAAAAATGATTTTGTATAAATTATTACAACGAATACCTTCAGCATAAATAGAATTACCTTTTTAATAATAATTTTACTATTAAAACATTTAATTTCAAAACCAGCTTTTTCGATTGTTGATATCGATAATAAATTTACCCTTAAGCCAGGTACACACAACACATTTTTAATAGTAATATCAATATTTTTATTATTTACCTCACTTATAACTTTTAAGTCTCCTACACATGTCGCTTCCATAAATTTGCCTTTTTCTGCCAATTGTATTAACTTCGGTTCTGAAAACTGCCTTATATTTCTTAAATTTGAACAATCATTAATGTAATGATGTGTAGCCCCTGAGTCTGCGTACCATACCGTATCTTTTGCTGACAAAACTTCACTCGAAGCACCAAATGCCACTGACTCCGATGATTCTTGAAAGACATTATTTTCATTGTTTATTTTATCTGCTAAATTTGCACCGTTTTCATTTTGATTGTGCCTCTTTTTGTTAACATAACACTGTTTTGCTTTATGACCCATTTTATTACATATATGACATTTTATTCCGCACACATTTTTTAAATGACCGTTTTTGCCGCACTTAAAACACTTTACATTCTTTTGTGCATTGAATGACGAAGGTACATCTTTAACTATTGTTTTACACTTTTTATTTGTGTTAAATTCTAGCAACCTGCTTTTTACAAATTCAACCTTTAAGTTTGTCTCAGATAAAGTCCTTATAGCTGTAACTACACCCTCAAATTCACTTGGCATAGACAGCAACAGAAAGCATGAAATATCTGATTCCTCAAAAGTGCTACCCAGACTTTTAGTTCTCTAAAAATTCTGTCACATCTTGCAAAATGCTCTTGCAAATCAGCACCACATATATATTTTAAATTTATCAATTCCTTTAGCAAATAAAACTTAGAACAGGTACCTTTCTTGCTAAAAATTGCTTCTAGTTTATCTATCATTTCAACTGCAACCTCAGTTTCTTTCACATACTCCAAGTGTGAGTCGGCCACACTTTGAATAATAACCATACATGCTTTTTGATTTTTCTTAGTCCAATTTTCATCTCTGGCACTTGCAGGCACCACTTTCAATACTTCATTTAAATCCATGGCTTTCAATACTGAATACAGCCTAAATTTCCAATTATCAAACCCATTACCATTGAAAGGAATTATTCCGTGTCTATTTTCCAAGGTCGCCATTTTTCTCACAACTTCTCACGCTTTCAAATTTACTTTTAACAAACGGATACTTTTTCTTCTCCAAGCTTTACACCGAACACACTAACACATCTTCCTCATTAGGATGCCTGGGCCCATAACCAATGTTAGGTATTTGAAATAAAGGAAGGCACAAGGAATTTGTGTTTTAATTATATTTATTAATTATTGAAAGCGATACAAAAATACACAACTAGCAAGTCACGCCATTATTCTCATAGCCTACTGCACTGTCAAAAATCAAAAAGAAAACATTGTTGCCAACATAACACAGGTTTGCGTTCACTAACTTATTAACATCATGTTCAGTAACCTACTCTAACAAATGCAATAATTTAATTTTTGCAGTGGTGTACGAGTACGAGGTATGTAATGTATTTAGGTGTATACATTAGTGCTACTTATTTTGGAAACGTAATATATAAAGAAAGCTTAAGAACTTTTAAACAGCAAAAAGTCACTGAAACGCTCGTTATCGCAAAAAAGTTGTTTTTTGAAAATAAACAACTTTGCAAATTCGACAGTTATTTTCAATAATTCTAACCATTTTTTTAAAATAAAGATTTTTGATATTTCGTAAAAGAGAGGTACTTTTCTCTTAAGCGAAATTAATATTTTGACATACCTTGTATACCACTATAAAAAAGTATTATAATAATCGGATGATTGCATTTTAGGTTTTAGACCTCGCTGAACTTTTTAAAAGATTTTTTCTCTTTCTAAAAATTAACTTAAACAAGTAAAGTTTAGTTAAACAAACCTAGTTTTGGTTAAAAAAGTAAATTTTACTATATTAAAAAACAAAACATTAAAATTATTTTGATTTGATTATTGATTTTCTAAAATTATTTAGTTCAGATTTACCCAGGTTCCTTTTTATAATCGTTTTGCTTCGTCTTAAAAATTGGATAAATTATACCATTTTGTGTCAATATTTACTGGTACATCGTTTAATTAAGTTAAAATAAAAATTTAGTATGTGGGAGTTAATACAAAAAAGAAATAAACAATATTCCATGAACAGTAAAATCTGGTGTTTTCGATAAAGTTCCAGACTGCAGCACCATCTCGTATAATCCAGAACAACTAAACTGCCACAACTGTTCATTGGATAATTCTGATGTCCTGACTTGGATTTTTTTCTTTTAGCCTCGGAATTATTGTAACTGTTTTTACATACAATGTGTCCTAGGATAGGTGTACAAGAAGACATAATAATATGGACCAAAAATTTTTGAATTTTAAAACGACATTTTGGGAAAACTGGTCGAATGGTCAAAAACTAATAAATACAAAATTTTACTCCAATTGGTTTATACAGGGCGAGTGATAACTAAAAATATGAAAAATACGCAGAAACGACCTACTTTTAATTGTATGTAAAAACTTGTATAAGTAAATGTTGTAGATAATGGAATTTTATGTCAAAATTTAAAGTTAAAGCATGAAAGAAAATGTAATTGTCAATTTTTCACATTAGGCATTACAACTTAAATATTGGGGAAGAGGGAGTAAAATTTAAAAGAAAATTTATAATTTCAAATATATTTTTAAAATTCGTTGTCTTAAGTCAAGTATTTAATACTGTTAATTCATAATGCAAAAATTGACAAAAAATATTTTTATTTAATTATTTACCTTTAAATCTTGACATAATATTTAATATTCTACAACAGTTACTTATAAAGTTTTGTCCTATTTTTAAAAATAAAGGAACTTTACTCTAGGTCATTTTTCATATTTATAGTTATAACTCGCCCTGTATATTACCAAACGGAGTAAAAATTTTTATTTATCAGTTTGGACCATGTTTAAAAATTTCAAAATTTATGCCATTTAAATAAGTGGTTAAAAATAATATTTATTTCTGATTTTTTTAACGTTAACCTCAATTTTTCCTGGGAATAGAACAAAAAATATTACACACTTTTAATTACTTTTTATGCTTTCTAATAACATAGTTTAAAATATATATATATATATATATATATATACATATATATACATATATATATATATATATATATATATATATATATATATATATATATATATATATATATATATATGTATATATATATATATATATTCACTTTTTATTTTTGAAGTAATATCTTCGCGATTTTGAACCACCCTGTATATTATGGTGCAATTTTTATCATATCTTAGACGAAACCTTTTTTTTAGGAATAACTTTTTATTCGAAATAATAAAAATAAAAACTACTGTGGTATAATTAATTCAATCCGTGGACACACTGTATGTTATTTGTTCCTCCTATTTTTTTTATACAGGTTGTCCTGGAATATGTGGAAAAGTCTCTCGGATTCATATGGAATACATGAAAATAAAAATAATATGACAAGTTCCTATAAACTTTTTTCCAAAGCCCTCTTTAAATATGTGCACTTAAAGACGCCGCTAAAAACATATTTTTTAAATTTTTTAATAACTTTTATAATACTTGGTATAATGGAATCATTTTTAATATGACAAGAACTACTAAGGACTGCTTAAAATGGTGCTCTCTTGAAATATTTACCTTTACACAATAGTGCTAATTATTTTTGCACCCGGTATATTACAGAAATAAAAGTAAATACAAAAAATCCTTTCTAAAAAGTTTTTTAGTGCTAATTGCAAAAGAATAACCTAATGTTTTTAGATATTTCCACAACACAAAAACCTGTTTTGGTCAAAAACGCTTTAATTTATCGACATAAAAGAGGAGTACCTTTGTTTAGCTATTAAGCTATTAAAAATTGCCAGTTTTTTTTGGTAACATACAGTGTGTAAAAATAACTACCACTATTGTTTGAGGGTAAATCTGTCCCTGGCGCCCTAATGAATGTAAATGTTCTAAGAGGGTACCATTTAAAAAAGTTCTTCGTAATATTTGTCATATTAAAAATATGTTTAATATACCAAGGTCTGTAAAATTAAAAAAAAAACGAAAAAATACGTGTAGTACAAAATTGGGATATTTTTTCTGCCCAACGCCTTTCGGATACCGAATTTAGTGATTTTAAAAATAAACACCCTATATATTATATCACCTGTAAAAAAGTTTTAAAGACCTTTAAAAAAATACTATACCTTTACACGGAAAAAAATCGAAAGGCGTTGTGTGCTATGAGAGTGTTAAATATGTTTATTATTGACGTTCTAAGTATAATTTTTGTCATAAATTTTCTGTTATAAAAATCAACAAGTCCTAAAGTTTTGTAAGTGAATGATAGTAGTATTAACAGTAACCAAATATGAATTTTGACTACATTATCGTAGTTTTGTAGGTTTAGTTTAAATTTCAACTGATGATAAATATCTGGAGAACAAAACGTTTTCTCCAAAAATTCTTTTAAATTCGTGATCAGCGCCCCACAAAATTTCTGTAGTATGTGTATACCAAAATTCTTTCAAATCGGAGTTACCGCAGGTTTCTAGAAAATTACCCATAATATTATAATTATTGTTACGAACATCTATCTCATTATCTACATATACACATATGCATTTATGCAAATAAAATGTTATTCCCTCAGTAAAGTTATTCGAGACAAAACGGTTACACTTATCAACCACTGAACAGTTGTTTCGTTTGTTTACATTCGAGAATCAGAAGCGTATCGATCAACTAGATAATTCTGGAGTATACGCCAGCCTATAAATACCAGATGCACATGTTATCAGTCAGTCAGTTCTGTACAAGCAACGCTGTTACTAGAACGTTAAAGTGATAACAGATTAAAGAGTGTTTCTTTATATTTCTGTATCAATACAAAAAATCTTGACAATTTTGAGCATTCTCCTGCGTGTATAGGTTTTAAAGGAAGAATGAGTCTTTTGCCTCTACTTCTCGAAGATTCTTTCCCTTATGCTTCCAGAAGATGGCTGGAACCTCAAGACTTTCTGGGCCCTTTCAATACATCCGAGTTTGTTAGAGATTTAAACCAACTTCGAAGTCAACTTGCCGAACTTGAAAAAGGATACCTCAATTTCAGTTGATAAAGATAGATTCCAAGCAAACATTGATGTTCAACAGTTTAAGCCTGAAGAAGTTTCTGTCAAATTAACTGACAATGTAGTTACCATTGAAGGAAAGCATGAGGAGAAGCAAGATGAGCACGGATTTATATCCAGACATTTTGTGAGAAGATATGTGCTTCCTGAAGATTGCGATATTAGACAGCTGCAGTCAAAACTGTCTTCAGATGGGGTGCTTAGCATTTCTGCTCCAAAGAAGCCACAGGGGAAGCAAGTTGATTACAAGGAAATTCCCATCATTAGAACTGGAAAACCCATCAAAAAGATTGAGCCAAAAGAAGGCAAAGAAGGCGAAGGGGATAGTCGTAAAAATAAAAAAAAATCATAATTTTTAAAACTAAGTAGTTAAGTTTGTATTATTATACTATTTTCCTTACGAATTTTTAAATGCTTAGTAGTTAAGTTAGTAATTAAGAAGACTGATTTTGTTTTAATGTTAAAATTTTTTGTATCTTTCGTTAATAAATAGTGTTTCAAAAACGCACTTTTATATTTTTATATTTGCGTTTTAAACAATTGTTTGTTTGGGACAATAATACTTTAGGGCAGGGGTTCCCAAACTGTGCGTCGCGACGCCCTGGGGTGTCTCAGTGTCCTTCCAGGGGCGTCGCGTCTTCATGGAGGAAAAGTAAAGTCAAGGTATTTTTGAAGAAAAAGAAAAAATAAGATATTTCCTTTTGTTAAGAACGTTGTTTTGCTCTTCAAAAATGTATGGCCTAAGGAAAATGGTATTTAAAGGAGAAGACCTTTTTTTTCTTTTGGCTCTTTAAATTTTTTACGGGAGTAAGAGCATCGTGAGTAAATTACAAGTGTCCAAAGGCGTCGCACTACAAATAACTTTGGGAACCCCGCCTTAAGGGTATTAAAAACAAAATTCTTAAAGAAAAACAACTTCTAAAGTTACGTGTAATGCCAAGTATAATAAGACAGGTCCACAAAATAAAAAAAATGGTCTGTGCGGGGTACCGAACAAAGATTTTATCATATTTTTTCCCACTGAACACGAATCTGAGGTCAAAACTGTACTCTAGGCACTATATTGAGAAAAATACCTGAACAAAAAATGTATTTCATTGGTTTAAAAAGTCAGTTACCTTTTACCATAAAAAAATATTTATCTAAGTTATTATCGTAGTTACTTTCTAGATATTTTTCTCAATATAATATTATAAAGTGCCCAGAGTATAGGGGTCAAACTAAATTTGTTTTTTCAAATAGAAAGAGAAGTTATGTAGCACCTCGTGGCATTTTGGCTTAAAAGTCTGGAACGTTTGTGCCGATTTCCAAACACAAAATGACGTTAAGAAGGGGATCAAATGATCTTTAAAACGAGTTGCTACATAACACTCTTCCTATTAAAACAATTGTCAATGAACCCTTGGCACATGCAATTTGATTTTTTGCAGTATGGCCCCTTGTTTTGACTTTAGTTTCGCGATCAGCGGAAAAATCCGTAAGAAAGTCTTAAGGCTTAAGTCGGTAAAAACCAAGAAATTTCACAACTAATGCAAAGAAATCATATTAAGACTTAATAAACTTTACCTTAATAAATATTTTCTTAACTTTAAATGACAACTTAACAATTAATATTTAAATAAAATAGTAGTAAATTATGTGGAATGCAAAAAAACCCAAGATCATTATTTTTTTATACGAGAAAAGCCATAGGAATGGCCCGATTTGGTTTTCTTGAATGATTCTCTACAAAGAGTGTCGAAATGATCAGTTTTTATAAAAGAATTTGCAAACATTTCTCATAATATGGATTTACTCAGGGCCGGATTATTCATCAGGCAGAGTGGGCAGCTGCTTAGGGGTCTCGCATAAAATATAGGGGTCCCGCGCAACGAAATGCAGGCCCCGCGAATAAGATTAACGGTTGTAAAATGTAAAATGTAATTGAATATTCGTATTCATCATTAAAGGTAGGACCTTACCTAATTTTTTTTTTTTTTTGGTTTTGAATGTTATGAAAACGGGAATGACCTTCTTTTTGATCTTTAAATAGAAGGGAAATTGGTTTTGGTTTTTTTGGGGACTTTTCCTTTGCTCCTCAATTTGGTAAAATACAAGAACTCCCCTTTTAATTTTTTCAAATTTATTTAAAGGTGGCTCGACAGAGTTAATCCGGTCTTGTATTTAATGGGATTTATTTAATACCACTAAGCGGGCTTTACAAGTGTCAAGTAGCTTAGGCAAGTTGCTAAATCAAGTAAGGGTGCGTTCATAAATTACGTAAGGCATATAGGGGGAGGTGGTCGAGTTGAATCTCATCAAATCTCACCGTAAGAGGAGGGGAGCCTCTGCAAATATCACTTTATTTTTCATGTGCTAATATTCCGTGATGCAGTATCAGTATTTGGATCGGGGACTTTTTTGCCTCTTCAAAATTATTGCAATGACAAAATTAATACTTTGGTGTAAAAGCTGGTGCCTCCTTTTAAATATTGAAATCTTACTTAGATTGGGGGATAAGAATGGGAGGTTGAAGCAAAGCTCACCAGGGGGAGCAAGGGGTTGAACAATTGAAAAACACCTCAGGTAATTTATAGACGTCCCCTAAATGTAGGTACATGCAGTATGTAAACCACTGAATTTAGTACTTGCGCAAGTAGGTAAATAAAAGTGCATGTTTTTTAGCTTCTTGCATTAGCAACTTGCTTGAGCTATTTGACACGTGTAAAGCCAGTATTACTTTATACAATGAGGATATTAAAAGTCCTCCTCCCTTTATCTTTTAATGGGACAAGATATTGAGATCGGGTATAATATGGTTAAAAGGGTGTCACTTAAACTACTTTAAGGCATTGGCTTAGTGCCAAGAGACACTAGCAACTTTTTATTCAAATGGAAAGGAGGTCATGTAGAATCTCGTTTTAAAGGCCTGATTCTCTACTTAACGCCACTTTGTTTTTAAACTTTTAATATTCTCACTGTATAATAACACAGCCACACACAAAAAAATGTCAGCTCTAAAAACATCACTAAGGTATAATGGGGTTTTCGGGATGGCTAATTTCAAATCCGAGGTCAGTTTGGCCCTATCAAGTCAGAGTCAAAGTAATTTAAAGGTCAAATCGAGAAAACCCTCCAAAAAGATCTGAAAAAAATATCATCATGAGGTTTTTGGGGTCACTGATTTTAAATCCGACGATAAATTGAATTAATTCTTTCCTTTGGTACCTTAATTTTTTGTTTTGAAATGACCTCAGTAGTGGTTGTCTTTTACGTTTGACTCCTGTTTCTTTGTTTTCTCTCTTCAAGGACCAGCAGTAGTCGGCAAGCATGTTCACATCCCATGGTCCTTGATATCTGTTCTCCATTACTTTTATGTCCTGATGGAACCTTTCCCCTTGTTCGTCACTATAATCCCCTAGATTGTCTGGAAAACTATCTATATGAGAATCTAAATAATGCAATTTAACACTCATTAAACATCCTAATTTCTTAAAGTTTTTCACCATTCCAGCCACGATTGCTTTATAATTTTTACTCTTATGATTCCCCAGAAAATTGTAAACGACTTTTTTAAAGCGGATCCACCCTTTTGGGGCACAATAACATTTGTTTGTCGTTTGTCATATTTTGCTGGCTGTTGCAGTCAGTGTCGGGTCGTGCGTGAAGCCGCCATGAAGCGACCGCTTCAGCACTAGGACGGAGGGGCGCAATTGAAGGTAAAAGAAAGTAAAACTTACAGGTTTTTAAATTGTTGGGTGGAAGTTTAAATTAAATTATACTAGGGGAAGAACGCAAAGTAAAGAAAATGAAATCTTAAGGAGACGCCCTTTTTGTTCTTTATTTAATATTTATACCAATGATGCATCGGGACAAGCCCAATATTAGGGTAAGAGGAGAAGACCTTTTTTTTAAAAAAAGAGCTTGATCCGGCACTGGAGTTAAAATAGTATTTTTCAAATATGTTTTATTATTGTTGTTAAGTGTTGAGAGTGATTGCATGCATTGCATTCTGCAATGAAAAAAATGTTCAAGTCGATTTTAATGTGTCTGCAGTTTAAGTTTAAATAGGTAAGAACTTAAGTTTTGTGGTTGTATATAAAATTACTCAGAACGCTGACTGTTGACCATTTATTGTTTTATTTAGGTTGCAAGGTTTCTGAAATTTATTGCCTTGTTTTCAAAAGTGCTTGTTACTAGCCGAGACACAAACCAAATCGGATAAATTTTGTAAATATTATACGCCATTTTAGATCTACATACCCATTTTAATCAGCTAATTATTCGTGTTGCAACTATGGAGGGTAGAGGAGTACCATCTGAATGTATTGACAAAGTGTCCATCGGAAACGAGCATCTTAAGGAGGCGCCGCAGTAGCAAGTGGAAAGATTTTAACCAATGAGCATGAAAAGAACATAATTATTAGAGTAAGATACAAAAATGAATTAATAAAAAAAAGATAGAGACAACATAAAAAGGAAAGAAGTACTAAAATCCTTCCACTTGCTACTGTGGCGCCACCTAAAGGTGCTTTTTGTGGGTATGTTGCCTATTTTTTTATTTGGGTTTACGAATTAATAATTAGTATAAGTATTATTATATAAATAAAATACATTTACAAATACTATATTTATTAAGTTTTAATAACTAACTCACTAATAAATTTAAGTATAAATTGGACGGATGCATGGTTTAATAATTATTTTGTCATCACAAATAATACATTAAGGGGTTAGTGGAAAAGTCGTACAAACAACATTTTGTTAAAATCAGTTGTTAAAATCAGAGATGCAGTAATATCTTATGTAAATAATTATTTTTTATTAATATTCATATTTTTTAAAGATTCAATTTTTAATTAGGATAAATATATTTTTATTTTTTAAATTTTATCACTACCAATTTACTTTTGGCTTAAATGCACAGTATTATTTAATTGTAACTTTCTATTTTCTTATTGTGGGACCATTTTTCCACTCACCCCCGTAAATTTAATTTTTATATATAATTTAAAGTTACCTGAAATAATTTATCTCTCTGATGTTAAGGCAGTATAGGTATCTTACCCAAACATAAAATTTGTGCCTGTGGGTAATTCAATTTAAATTATTTTTTGAAATTTTAGAGTCAATACAATGGTATGTAAATGACCTCGGAAACAATCAATAAACAACAACAATTACAATAGTCAATTGAACGTATAATTGATACTGATATTTTGATATGTAACTAATATTTGCTTTGACAAGCAACTGAAGAGCTTTCATTTTGCTAGCAACTTTATATTATATGAATTATAAAATTATCAGTCATTTAATTAAAAATCGCATTTAAGACGGTTATCAATGAGTCCCAAATAACTTCATTGACAACTGCAATTATTAATTTATTTTACTGATCGTCTTCAGGATTCATAAAGTCTAAAATCAAATTTTTAACACAAAGGTATTCCAAAACATATAGAGTAAGTGATAGGCCTAGATTGAAAGTGTACAATCACCATTTATGCTTTTTAATACAACAGTGAGATAAATATCCCAAAAGTTGGATTTTTCCGTACTGAATTTAAATATATCACTTTTTAGGCCATGACTACCCTGTCAAAATTTGCGAATAGAAACGAATAGGAATTTGACATTTAACTTCTATTGAATGACTCTTTGTTTGACCTCCGAACAGCGCGGACGTTCGTAGAGGAATATGAAGTTCTTCCCGGGGTGGCGATTAGAGGTGCCGTACGGACGTTTTAACCTTCGGAGATCAAGGAAAAATTCACGCTAAATTGACGGCATCTTTCTTCTGGAGGTAAGCGCTGTGAGCGAAGATTCCTATAAGCTGATGGTATCCTATTTGGTAGTGAACACGAGGTATTTCTCAAATGGCGGGAAATAGATTGGCATGCCATGGGAAGGGTCATTAGTGAAACTGAAGGTTAGACGTAACACCAGTAGCAGTTCTTGGTTTGACAGCCGACAATTTATGCATTGCATCGATTGTAGAATTATTTTTGTTTTCTTTTTGGAATTTCTGGGAGCTACGAAATCAATGTGTTTTCTATTCGGATTTATTTTGTGTTCCTATATATTTGGTTTTCTTTTATTCTATTTAATTTTATTACAACTATACGATTTCGTTTCTTTCGATTTGAATATATTAGTAATATTTTATTATAAAGGGTTTGTTCGTATTTGGTTTTATTGGTATCTATACGCATTTTGGTTGTTTTTTTATTTATTTTCATTCGGTCTTATTTGCATTATTTAAATTCGTTTTAATTAGTTTTAAGTTGATTTTATTTAAACCTATTTGGATGTCATGGATATATGACAGAGTGTTCAAACATAAGAAAAAATTAATTACATTCAATGTATAGATCCTTTGTTCATTTTGGAAATTTTACACTTTGAAACTAGGCCCCTCAAGTAAAACTTTCTAACTTGTTGTATGTGAATCATCATTTAAAGTGAAATTTGATTATTTAATGAATATCTATTCCACATTTAATGTGTGTTTGATATATAAATTTTATGGTTATAAAGCACCAAACAACATACTTAACTTAGGTTTTACTATTTAAATTACTTATTATTATTTAAATGGTTAAAATAATGTTTAAAAAATTATACAGCTTAAGAGTATTATAAAATAGGTAAGTAATCTTCCAGTAACGAAAAGATACTTTGAGATACAGGTGACAAAATAACCTCTAATATTTAAACTACTCAGCCGAAAATGTTTGTGTCAACTATTTTATATTTTTTTATACCTTAGGAATTTAAATGTTTCCTAAAAAATTAAAACTTTAAAGAGTGATTATACTAATTTTTTAAATAAAAAAATTAATTCATAATTTAATCAGCCAACTTATAGTGTTGAACAAAACAAAAATTATGCTCCTTTATAATAAAGTTGTCTAAACTTTTTTCTTTTAAAGTATTTACAAAGATAACACCTTTTTTAATAAGAACAATAAGTGCTAGATAACTTATTTTAAAACTAAACAGTAGAGTTCTAGTCTAGGGTAAAGTAACTAGGAAAATATGCCATATTGTCATATTTATCTAAACTTTCCAGTACCAAGATATTGCTTACCTACTTTGTAACATTTTAAAGATCATCAGAAAATAATTATAAATTAAACCAGGAATGTCCAACATGCGGCCCGCGGCTTCATTTCTTTGGGCCCGTGAAACGTGTCTCAGATTAAAGTGGCGATTACGTCACAGTTGGACAACCCTAGACAAACTATCTTAATTTACTTCGACAAAGTACATATTTTTCCTTCCAACGTTACAACATTTTTTTTCCACAACCGTTAAAAAATGCTGTTTTATAATCGTTACCATGAAGTTAAAGTACTCCATTCTAGTACACTACATAAAGTGTTAAAAAAGTAACTTTTTTAACACTTCAAAGCTTCTTTTACACTTTGAATTAGTATTTGTTTCAACGCCTACTACAATAAACTTAAATATCAATTTATGTAACGTAACAATAAACGCGACATCAAACAAACTGTACCAAACGGTCAAGTTACCTTTGATTTCGTCATTATTTCTTTTAGTTCATGTGTCAATAGTTTTAAAATTTGTCAGTTTGCAAATAAATTTAATAGAAATTATTAAAAATGAATAGTAATAATGATTTTAAATGACTAAGAAATTGAAAAGGAGTTTATACCGTTTTAGTATTATTTCTACAAAAAGTAAGTATGTACATACAATTTTCTAAAATTAAATAATAAATGCATAGTAATGAAGAGGAAAATTGTCTCTTAAAAAATAAGGCTATGAATTTTTGTTGCAATATAATGGCTGTGCTGCAAAAATTAAAATTAATAAGTTTAGATAAATGAAACATGTATAAAATGGTAATTTGGAAAAATTTTATACGGTTGTGGAAAAAATATAGTATGTAGCACCTGCATAAAGTGTCTTTTTTTTACTCATGGGATTGCTGCACTCGCCTAACGGCTCGTGCTGCCAAACTTCCCATTCGTAAAAAAAGTATCACTTTATGCACTTGTTACATAAATTACTATTTTTCTATATGTGCTATACTTTAGGCTGCTTATAATAAACCTCCTGTTCTTGTGCATTCAACTACCAAATTGCGCTTATATTAGATATTTTCGATTTATTTGTTTTCGTACATTATTAACATGATTGTGTGCATATCTGTTAGTACGATAAATAATTACGATTGTACTGATTGCTACAGTTTACTATACATAATACTTAACTAGATATCGTTGTACAACAAAGCTTAGTCATGTCTATATAATTTCTTTAAACAAGTAAATATGACATTCTTGGACGGATGCGGAAAGAAAAGTCCTAAAGTTTTCACTTAGCTATTTTATAGACTAGTTGGATAATAAACTACCCAAATATTTTTTTGTTTAATAGAAAATCCTTATTTTCCCTAAAATATCTACGAATATTGTTGATTGTTTAGTTTTGGTAAGTCATAAAATGTTTGGTTGTTTTGATGAAAATCATCTTATTAAAAAAAACACGAACCAATAACTATTTGTGGATGTTTTTTAAAAGTTTATTTTTCCCCAAAACAATAACCCTTTGGTATACTATCCAACTAGTTTAATAAACTAGTTAAGCCAACACTTCCCTCAAACATGTATAAAACAAATAATACATTTTAATTAAATTAAATCCAATATGATTTTTTTTACCTATTAAGGACAACATAGCAAAAAAGTTCGTGAGAAATACAAAATAAAAAACTTGTATATAAAAAAAGAGTTACAATATTCTTATAACATACTTACATACTAAGCAAAAACTGTTATCAAATTAGATATATTTACATTTTTATATATGCATTTAAAACATTTAAAAAATTCTAGAAAAAACCATGTATATAAAAAACAGTGCGTAAAAGGGCGATTTATAATACTAAACAACAAACACGTACACATAATGTAAAAGACACTTTTAGAAATATATTTTAATTATAGAAATTTGGTTAAGAAGCTTACATCTTCTCATGTGCCATCTCGAATCTCAATTGCGAGTCTTTTAATTTTTGCTTTTTTCTTTGCTGAATGTATCCATCCACAAAAAAAGAGTTGAAGCTATTAGGGCAGCAACTACTCCTATGCAGGCAAGTGCAAATGACCAACCAAAGAAATTATTATCGTGCCCAGGCATCCAGCCGCTTTTGTTAGCGCAACAAGCAAATACAATTACTGCTATTCCTCCGGCTAATCCACCTACTAGTAGAATAGCTGCATTTAACTTAATTAATGTAACGTACTGTTTCATATCAGGGCCACAACACAAAAAGTACAAAAGAGTTAAAATGGCACTTAATAACGCAGCTATAAAACATAATGTAAAAAAGAACTGCGTCGCCACTAAGAATGGAGGCACTAAAAACCCTCGAATCTGGTCATACCCTGTGGTGAATGGATCATAAATCCAACGGCATCCCACGAAAAATCTTCTTTGGTTTTTATCTACAGGATCGGGAAGGGATCGGAAACAGTGCGACCACAGGCCAAATCTGTCAAGTCTAGCACCTGTAATCCTATGGTCGGATACCAACCAACTTGGAGTTGCAAATGCCACCGCTATAAGGACGAAGGTAATAAGAACGAAGCCAATTGCAACGTTGCCTGACAAGGACCTCTTCTTGATCTGAAATACAAATAAACAAATTAGTGCTTTGTTTTATGATTATTAAAAATAGTTAGAACTTTGACGGCTTATTCACTAAATAAAATAAAGGGAAAAAATATTTTAAAAATAAATACTAACTTCTGTTACCCGAGGTGCGCTATATTTATTTTCAGCCAAAGCGGAGTCATAGTTTGATAGTAGACGAATGGATTTCACATACTAAGTAAAATTCGTTTTAATTTTACAGAATTTAACAAACTTATTTTAATGTTTTACTTATACCACCCTGGTTCTGAGCCCCTCGTACGTACGTATGTAAGGGTTACAATCATTTTTTAATGACTGTAACTGACTTTCGTGAACGTAACCCTTACCATTTTTGGCACAATTTTTAAAAATTGCATGTAAAATATTGTGGTAAACGCGTCAGATATAAATAAAGTAACGCGTTCGCCCAGTCCGACACCCAAAACGTGTAAAAATTGAGAGGCTGGGTTAAAAGCGCCGCCCCATATATGGCGGTATGAATATTCGTGATGGTAAACTCGTTAAAAGATCGAAACCCTTTAAATAGGTTTTAAAAGGGTTCATGAAGTCTCATTACCGGCCCCGGCACTATTAGCTACATTGCCTCAATACTTTGGCAGGCTTGATGGGTTATAACAAGGAGATAAACTCTTTAATAAAGAGCGCTTGATTTTTAATATTTGTCCGAAAATATAGGTTATGATGGTGACGTCACCTTTTTGCCATAATAATTAATATTTAAGTTAGTGTTAACCACTAACGTACAATTTTTTAAACGCAACTACTAACGTGGCGTCTCTCAGACGCTGCGCAACATATCATTAGTTTTTAATGGCAATATGTTTTTTGTAATGGTTAACATAGTTACTAAAAACAATTTTTAATTATACCCTTTAATAATTTATAACAAAATATTAATTTTACAAAAATAAAAGAAAATATATTTTTGTTTGCCATAGGAATACATTCGAGAGTAAAACCATCAAGATTTGATTTTGCAGATTTTAAAACCTTAAAGCCAACATTTATTCTAATAAACGAAATACCAATTAATGCAAAAAAGTACTTATGTATAAATAAAGAGCTAAAATTAAAAAAATACAATTCCTTAATATGATATTTTTAAACACATTCAATACACAATTCATTCCTGTAAAAAAGTTGTCAGTTATCCCCTGCTTTCTTTAAATGCCAAGTATTCCTTTTTTTAGTCAATCTTTTAATTTTATTTTCTTAAATGTTTTGGTGTCAAACCTATAATATCACAAATATTTGATCTAATTCGTCGAGATATATGTGGATTTTCTGCTGTTCTGATATAATGGTGGGTTACTCATTTAAATGAAAGTTTCTTGACAATCTACTTTACTTATTTATTCACAATCCTGGTGCCACTTTTGAAATTGATTTTTATAATTATAATCACCAGCAAACACTTATTTTTTAAGGGTTAAATGATAAACACAAATAACAATTTATTTTAATTATAATAAACAATAAAAACTAAAATAATACATTTATACAAGTTCTAATGACTACAAAGCAAAAAATGATGCTAAAAACACGAATAACGCTTCAAGTACAACTGTAAACAAAGGACGCATCACAGAATACACTAAAGAGAAACATATTGCATGATATTGCAACCGCTTTACTGCTGGGTTTCACACTTGTCAAATGTCTATACTCCTAAGTGATACAGATATTTTGTTAATTTACGTTGGATGTGACTTATTTTAGTCACAGTGTCGGGCGTGACAAAACTACAATTAACTTTTACAAAAATTGTCTAGAAGCTGTCCGCAACTCCGATTTTGACCAAATTTGATATACGGGGTTTTTTAGGGCGCAGATCACGAATCTAAAAAAATTTTAGTCGGAAACCTTTCGTTTCCGAGATATTTGTCATCAAAGTTGGCATTTGAACCAACAATATTTTCACAACGTCTCGACTAAAAATATTTCAAATACAGCGCCCCAAAAAACCACCGTATTCCAAATTTGGTCAAAATCGAAGTTGCGGACAGTTTCTAGACAATTACTCAAAAGTTCTATAAAGAATAATTGTAAATTTATATAACTTATACTGGGTTAGTAAACAGTACTACGTTAGCTTTCTTTTCACTTGGGGTGAAAACCCCAGGCGGGTTTAAACCCCCAGGTAGAAAACGGCCTAAAGACTTGTTAAATAAGTCCTCTAGAATCTTTGATCTGTATCTCACATATGCTATATTCTCGCAGGTTTTTTAAATTCGGTGCCTACCGTCAGCAAATATGTGGACTGCTTCATGTAATTTTACTGAGACTTTTTTCCTGATCCATACCGTCCATCCGATACCGTCGTATGTGCGCGTACAACTTTATATTGTTTCTTAATTCTTTAACATAGAACATTTAAAAATTAGTGGAAAAAAACCAGTGACTTTATCCACTTACACAGGGAAATGCAAATAACTGATTGAACTAAACATGTTTAAAGAAAATATTGTACTCCATTGCTTTTTCTTAATAACAATAATTATTTTTGTAATTCCCATCTGACCAAATTAAATCTTTGGATTTTTTTCGTTCAACGCGGACAGAAATAAGGAGCAATTTTTCTTCAGGGTCAAAAATGGCTATAACGTGAAATTCCTTCGAGAAATATCGTGAAAATTCCATAGTACAGGATGGCATAAAGTTCTTAATGGATAATTCAGGCGTTTTCGGAAACCTTCGAAAGTGATGAAAGAACTTGGAAAAATTAAGGTAAATTATTTAAATAAATTAACAAACTAAATTAAATGATCCTAACTCTCTAAAATTCTATA
Organism: Listronotus bonariensis; assembly: GCA_014170235.1. Classification (NCBI taxonomy): domain Eukaryota; kingdom Metazoa; phylum Arthropoda; class Insecta; order Coleoptera; family Curculionidae; genus Listronotus; species Listronotus bonariensis. Next base: position 739 of record JACEGR010001822.1, on the reverse strand, counting down.
ACCTAAACACATTTTTGAAAGTCTGTAACATTGCCCCCTTCCAAGTTTTGATCGTCTCGATCATAAGTATGCTTCACTGTCTTGATAACAGCCAGCCTTTCTAGATGTACTACTTTCATCTTTGCCTCCTGGACCTGCTTCTGTATACGGTGAACCCCTTGATTCTTCTCGTATTGTATAACGAAACGTCTTCACCTTCTTCTGAGTCTTAAACCTTGCTTGATTAATGCTCTCTGAACTTGGCCGTGAGGTGACATCTTCTGCAAGTACCACTTCTCGGGTTGATTGTTACATTACTTTTTCAAATCATCATCAGTTTCCTCATTGTTGGATTCTCCAGTCTTCCGATTGTGGCAAGGTCCTAGTACTAAACTTCTGATTTTTCATAATGTCACAGACCGAGAATAACTTCGCAACTCCATTATATCGGCAATAAATACAACGTAAAATGTTGTTCCTAGGTACTCAAATGTGTATGTCTTTGAACTTAGCTTATCTCCTCACCATTATAGTTTCAAAATATTCCTTCTCAGGTCGGCAAGGTGCTTACAGTGATATGGGATGTTTGGCCTCGCCATTTAAAGTGTAGAACTGTGTATCTAGTGGTCCACCTCCACACACACTCTATCTGTATAAATTTCCTCCAGGTACCACCTCAAAGCTGGAGCCATTTGTTCTTTGGGTGAAACTGATACCTGCTAATTGTTGTTGTTGATGGTTCTTGGTAATACTAGCCAGG